>CAJGYO010000009.1:21361899-21664069 GCA_904845875.1 Miscanthus lutarioriparius | reverse complement strand
AAGAACGACGTCGCCGAGCTCGCTTGCTGTCGTGGACTGGGCCGCAAGGGGAGTGCAACCTGCCCAGATCACCAGCAGGTACAAGTATTGCTCATCTCCTCGGGCTCCGCCTCCCATGTATGATCCGGCCCTATTCGCTTGAGTAGAGAATATGTGGTCAAGAATCAAAGTGATAGGGAGTTTTCGGAATCTGTGGAAACTCAGTGTGGTCAGCTTTTCCCATTGTTAGGCTTAAAAGGCGTGGGAATGAAACCTGTTCTGGGCAAGTACAATAGATCGCTGAAGGATGGCTTGTTCCATTATACTTGCTTATTTATGCGTTGAGGCTCGACGCCTCTGCTTCCCAGTGTATGGGGTACTGCAGGATTTTTTTATCCTGTTTGTTGCTGCGCATCTGTGGAAAAAAAATGGGACCAAAAGAAAAAACTCCCCGGCAGTTGCGTTTCTAGGATCCACGAATCACTGTGGACAGGATAGAGATTTTTACTCAATGTACCAATCTGACGTGAAAAATTCTACCTCTGGGGACCGTAATAACTGGTAGGAGCAGGTGTGTAACTGTTTTCTAATTTCTGCAGATGGAAGGGTCAGAGAAGTCGACATCGATTGCGGGTATCCACCGGGTCAACTTCTCACAACACCGGCAGATGGAAGGTCGGGATGACGACGCTGCTTGAGCAATCCTTCACGGACATCTACAGGGCTTAACAGCTTACAGAAGCCAGGCACCTAGTAACTGAAACCTGAAACTCGCTTCTTCTATTACCAGTTCTATTCCTCTTGTATCGATGCATTTATGGAAAATACTCTTGTATTTATATGTTCACTGAGGCTTCATTGTACACGTGCTTCAGTTCTGGGAAATCGACTATGGGTGACGCACTAGCTCAGTTTTAGTCCAGCCCTGCGGAAGATCGACAGCTGGCTTTAATTTGCATGAGATCATTCATCGTGAATGCTGGCAACCGTTCATTTGCAAGAAGACCGGTTTGACATGCATGGTCGTTTCAGCATTTAGACATGGCTTTTTACCTCTCCGCCAGTAGGGATTGCCCTGCACTCTGGCTCCTACTAAGCCCCTGCCGCTGATATTTCTGAGACTACTGATTACTACTTTACCAAATGGCAAAAGTTAGGTAATTTCATCCAATGAGAAGTGATGGTTTCAGTAGCAAATTGATCGCCAACTCGTTTGCATCTCTCAGCGATTTTCTGACTACAAGTGACATGCTACCTATTATCATGAACTGTTTCTAGGGCTATAGAAGATGCATAGTTAGTATATGATTTTGAACTTCTATAGAAATTAGGGTGTCGATTTCTTCCGAACAACAAAAACACATTGCTTTTTATTCAGAACTACAGCCTACTGTCTGCTAATCAATCTTCCTTTGTTGCTGCTATATATTGCTTGCTTCAATAAATGATTATGTTGTTATTTTGATTAAGGAAAAACAGGGAACTGGGGATACTTACATCGCCATTAGGTGGTCTGAATGATCTATGTCAGGATGTGTGATTCTAACATTATATCTAATTTAGATTACATCATTAGGATGACTGATTGTTTCAACCAGCACGCCGAGAGGGGGGCATGGGGAGGGGCCCGCCCCACGCCTCTTCTGTTTGAGATGCCTCAGTTTGGTACTTGGAATGAGGAGGACACTCCCAGGCAAGACAATGTATACATGAGGAGAGGGGTACAAACTCCCAATCTACTTTTTGAAATAACCAGATGCTTACACTTGCAATATACATCTAAATACGGTGGACACTTTCTGAAAACACATGCATCCGTAAACATTCTGCAAAATACTAAAGCCAACTGTAAAACATATGCAATATCGGTATAAAACACTTGCAATATATGTGTGAAAAAACATATGCAACATCCAAATAAACACATACTTTGCAAAATACTTCCTCAAAAAGCAGAGCAAAACATTAGGAATAGAAGCTTTATGACATACACATGTACAACAATTACAAAATATGTAACATCCGATCTACTTTTTACAGCATCTATATGAAGCAATTGCAAGACACTAGAAAATATCAAAACCTCATGAAACATAGGGTCATGAAGACAAGTGCTTTTTTCACCCTGCTTCTACTTCTTCCATATGACAGAGAGCAGAGCTGGGGGAACAAATGACTCACTGATAACCGAGGATGGTGGCGTGGGTTCGGCAGGTGGCTAGCGGGATCTGCCATGCCAACCCTAGGCCCTGTTGTTGATAACACTACATCTCCTCGCCGCCGCTGGTCTGTGAAGTGAGGACTAAGTACAACATAGTGAAGTAGAAAACCCAACAAGTGTGAGGATGGTGGTGGCTATGGGTGGTGGCGTAGAATGGGACATGCGATGAGAAAGCTGAGAGGGAGGAGCGTAATTCACCACATGTGCCAGGGTTTTTTTAGTGGCGTGTCAGGGACGGACATACGTCTCGTCTATCCTCCTGGAGAAGCAAAATTTGTCGAGTGCGCATGCTTTGTCCGAGTGGCAGAAAATAGGGCCTTTTGGCAAGTAATACCTCTTCCGAAAGTGTTGCACTCACGAAAATCACCTCTAAGACGAAGTGGCTTTCTTAAAGTCTTGCAGTCACGTCTTAGCGCTTGATACAGCACGCCCAACTCGACATCAGTAAAGACTTTTCTTGCGAGCGCAACACTTCGACAAAAGAGCACTTTGCAAAATGCCCGTCGGGCCAAGCCAAATTACCCATAACAGCAAGTACGCATCTTCAAAAAAAATGTTTACCGAAGCGCTTAACACGACACCAAAGCAAAGAAGAGCTACTTTCTTGAGAGCTGCGCATGACAGACTTTTCAGCGAAGGCCTCTTTGCCGTAATGTCGCATGGCACTCATAAAATATTTTATTTTTTGAATTTTGATTTCAAATTTTTTCTAAGACCTTATCTATTGTTTACAGACACATATTAAAATTTGGGACTAATTTTTTTACCAACTTTTTCAGATGTTTCTTGAATTAATTTTGTTCACCCATTGATTTCTTAAAAGTAAATTTGAAGCTATGAGTTGCATGGCGTCGATGCCTGAAATGTAGACATCTCAACCACGATAGATCATGTTGTAGAGTGGAGATTAACTGGGCCATTTGCAGAACTCGATCCAAATCGCAACTCTGCTCAAAACTTTCTGAACTTTTTTATCATAGTGTCTAAATTATATCACACGGACGAAATCCTTCACAAGTTTCTCGAGTTTTGTGACTCGCTTGTGCATTTTCTAATATAAATTTGAGAACACCCAAGTAGAAAGTGGTCGCTACATGTTTGGAAGCTAAAACCTAGACATGCTCATAAAATTTCAGGTAGTCATACACACGTGCCTATGGAGGTACCCCTCATAAATATGACTATAGCATTTTTGAATGGCTATAGCTTCATTATAGCCTCCACATGCACTGCTACCTCAAATTTACTTTTTCAAAAAAATGCAAGTAAACAAAATTAATTCAAGAAATATGGCAAAAATCAGTTATAAAAGGTCCCAAATTGAAACATGTGCTTGTAAATAATAGATAAGGTCTACAAATTTTTGAAATAAAAATTAAAAAACATAAATACTTGTCAGAAAATGCCATGCACACTCTCGGCAAGAGGCCTTTGCCGAAATGCCAGCTGCTAGACTTCAAGAAAAGATATTTCAAAAAATCCCTTCGGAATAAGGGCCCATGGCTATCCTCCTCCTACCCTATCCTCATTCATGCACACACTCTCACACTTCATTGCTCCCTGCCGGGCCAGACCCATGTACGCTACTTCTCTACCACGTACCAGGCCCCACGTCCCCCCGCCCACGGCTGTATGGCCTCACGCCGCCCCGGCCACACTGCCTTGCGACGAATCCCCTCGGCAGCACCTACGCCTACCTTGCCTGCCCCATTACAGCCTCGGTGGCCGCCCCACACTTGCTTACTGGCCAGCCTCCCTCTGAGAGAGGAGGAGCCGTGGCAGGTGCGTGCCCCGCGCCCGGCTGCCCCTGAGAGAGGAGGAGGGAGAAAGAAGGGAGGAGGAGAAGGAGGTGGGAGAAGGAGAAGGAGAAGGAAGAAGGAGAAGGAGGAGAAGGAGAAGGGAGGAGGAAGAAGGAGAAGGGAGGAGGAGGAGGAAGAAGAAGGAGAAGGAGGAAGGATGAAGAAGAAGAAGGAGGAGAGGAAGGACAAGGGGGAGGAGGAGGCGGACCTCGGTCCGGTGACCTGTTCACGCCATTCGTCGGCGGCGTTCGTCCCACTCCATCATCCCCGTGACCTCATCAGATCAGGCTCCACGCCTGGCCATGTCCCCATCCCTCGCCGTGGAGAAAAAGGTAAAGGCTCCGGTGCCGGCCTTGGTGCCGTTTGTGTTGGACGACCTTACGTCTTTGGTTTTGTGTATGTGTGGGCCATCGTGCCCAAAATGTGAACATCGGCCAGCGTACGGCTTTTTTGCGGAGTTTTGAAACCTCCCCAGTATAGGGAGAGTTGCCGTCAATTTTTCAAGTAATAGTGATGTGTTTCTTCTTTGCGCAGTAGGGCCGCTTTGAGGGGACCTGTGAGCACTCTCGGCGATCTCGATGCGTCTTCGTCGTGACACAAGCGATCGTGCAGCCAAGATCTGCTTACGTCTTGCCATCGCACTTTAGCCTTTCTCCGCCATACCCTAGGTATAATTGACCTTTCTTGCTTACGATTGTAAATGCGTAATCCGGATTATAAGCGTCTCCCATCCAAAAGCAGACACGGTTGGAGGTATGTATGCGGATCTTTGCATATCTATGACCGTTACCGCTTTGGATTGTCCACGTTTACTGATAGCAGGTGGATGCGTAGATAAGTTTAGTTTCCTTATTTCGCTCGGATCCAAGAGCGGGTTTCAAGCACACCTCTGTTGTTCTCCGGATACACTCTCCTTCTAGGATGTATCGGGAGAACAAAGAGGAAGAATACTACAAAATCTGCATCTTGGATCGAGTAGTAACATGGAAACTAACCTCATCTACGCATCCGCTAAAAGTGAGATTGTAGGACCTATCCTCACCTATTAGACAGACACTTGATCGCCACGTGTATGCAACCCAGATGGTTATATTACTCCGTTATGTGTATATGATATTGCTCGTTATGTGTATATGCTAGATGATGGAGAAGCTGTGAGTGGATGTACATGGGGCGCCCAAAATCAAGGCTCAAATCACCCGTGAATGGATGGATAAGACCAAGAAATTCTTGGACCATGCATTTAAGGAAGCTAAAGGAAGCGAGAGACATGTTCTGTCCTACTTGAATGATTGTGAAAACAAGAAAAGAAAAAAAAGGAAGTCATGATGAAGCATCTTTTGCAAGTTTGGATTTATGCCAAACTATACCCGTGTGGTGTACCATGGTGAAGCCTATCGTCCCTAGAGAGAGGAGGTCGTGAGGCAGCTTGGAGGCATTTGATGGTGATGGCGGGGGTAGAAGGATGGTTAGGTGACTATGAGGATGCAATGTTCTTTGGAAGACCTCTCAGGTCGAGCGGGAGATGAGGAGGAGGAGCGAGCCATGTGCTAAGGTGTTCTTGGCCATGTTGGAATCGGCATAGAAGTTCCTACATGAGAAGACAGCGTTTCTCAACCCGGATGCCATTGGGCGCCTCTCTGGGGTTGAAGTCCTAGCACAACATAACTTTCGAACTGCCGCTTGATGCTATGATGGCAATTATTGGGGATTTGCTTCCGAGGGTCATCATCTGCCGAAAGCGGCTTAATGAAAGTCAGCGAGACTCCTCCGCAATCAAGATGCCGTATGGCGAGATACATTGTTGTCCGAAAGGTGCGCCCTATTTAGGAAAAGATCACAAGGATGCAAAAAGTGTCCAAAGTGTAAATCCTCTAGGTATGTGGAGGTAGACAAAGGTGATGGCAAGAAGGAGGCGTAATGAGGGGATCCCAATGAAAGTCCTATGATACCTTGCTATCATACCGAGGCTCCAACGACTATTCATGTCCGAGGAGTCCGTGAAGCAGATGACATGGCACAAGAATGGCGTTTGATACAATCCCGACAAGATGGTACATTCAGCGATGGTGAAGCATGGAAAGCTTTAATGGCAACCATCATGGCAAAGATGAAGAGGCCCATAATGTACGTGATTGCAATCGGGCAACGGATGGGTTCAATCCTTATGGAATGATGTCGGCCCCATACACTTGTTGGCCCGTGTTTGCTATCCCCTCAATCTCCCCGCTAGGGCCCTACTTCAACGGCAAAAACATATTCTTGATGTTGATAATTCCTGGACACCGGGGAAACAAAATGGGTATGTACATGGAGCGATTTATGATGAATTGATCAAGGTTTGGAATGAAGGCGTATGGACTTACGACACTGAGCTACAAAGAAGAACTTCAAAATGTATGTTTGGTACTTGTACTCCATGCATGACTTCCCGGCATATGGGATATTCGGGCCGCTGGTGTGTCCACGGGAAAGTTTCCATGCCCGGTATGCAAGGCAGCTCTATAGTTTATTTGGTTGAAGAAGGGTGGCAAGTTCTCGTTGTTAAACAAGCCTTTTTCTTTGGAGGGGGTTTGGATGAACCTTTTTTTCACTGCGCTATTTTGCAAATTATGTTTCAAATTTTCTTAATTTCATCATTTCATAACAAAACCTGCGTAAGCAAGTCATACAGTATAGAGCCAGCGTCGTGTCGCGCGTGGATTTTTAAGCGTGTTAAACGGCTGGTACATATTCAGCTTGTTTCAGCTTATTCTCTCTCACGAAACACTATTGAATCGATGAAATCAGCCACAACTGTATCAGCCGAACAAGCTGTTTAATGCCTCTAGATTAGGGTCCGCCCACCTTCCCTTTTAATTAGTTCTTTGGGCCAAATTAAAGGTGGGCCAGGTTTGTTGTTTTCTTTCATTTCCCGTGCAAAGTGTATAAATATAAATATGATAAAAAGACATGCATGTATTTGGTTCACGCCTCCCATATATTTCGCATTTGTAATGCATGGCCCGTTTGGTTTACAGAAAAGAACACACGAAAAATGGAGGAATAATGCAATTCGTATAGAGTTTTTCACTGCAGTAACGTTTGTATAACAAAGGAATGAGAACGAGACTTTCCTCTGGAACCGTGTGAGCAAGCCTTCTACTTTTGGAAAAAAGAAAAAAATGCACTCAGCTACTGGAAATTTTTCCTATAGCGCTCGCTTTGGTGGCTGCGTCCTCAATGACTACTAATCAAGCTCACATAGCTGTTCCTCGAAGCTACGTACGTACAGTTCTTAAGAAAGATGCCAAATAAAGATTGCATGCCACTGAACAGAAACGGGGAAAAATTGGGCAACAAAACCCATCACTGCTCCTCAAGTAGAAGCTCCACTTCCAATCATGGTATTATTATAACACAAGTTTTCACACTAAAAGATGACATGAGCGTGTCAGAGTGTGCCGCTACTTTTCCACCCTTCAAGCAAAAAGCCATCTAAGCGTCTGGAAAAATAGAAAGGAGGTGTGAGATATAAAAATCTCAACGTGTAAACTGCTTTAACAACCTATTTAAACTACAAGTTTATTAAGCACCAGTTTAGTCTTCACTTATATGTAAACCAACAACAAAGAGACAATACATCCAACAAGTGATACAACCGCATATAAGATAAAGATTAATCACCACTAAACCTTGGAGAAGCATAGCTCCTCACAACTCTCCCAAAGCCTTATTCCAAGGCTATCATGTCATAGGGCAAGATTATAATGCATATGCAATGCAAATGCCATGTCTCCTGCCTTCATAACCAACAAGGTATGGAGCCGCACCATTGTGCCCTTGAACTGCACAATCGCAGCTAGCAAGTAGCAACATAACTTTCGATCCGTATGGCAATGAATGAATAAATAATGAGATGCAATGCAAATGCCATAGAGAAAAGATAAATAATCACATAACATCATGAGCATCTCCATGTAGACAACAAGCCATATTCCATTGAATCAATATGAGCATCATCAAACCAAAGTGTTGGAACATAGATATTCAAATAGAGAGCATAGAGCATGTGACAATTCCATAACATGGTTGAGATGTAATATAGTGTTGGATTGGTTTCTCGATTTTTTAAGGTGGAGGTAGAATAAAGAACAAGCTAAAGCAAATAACCGCTACGTTTTCTTGACTCTAATGAAGTGATGATCACTCTATGTGCGATCCGAAGCACTACCATCTGCTTAAGTAGTATAATGTCAAAGGTAGAACTCATTTCAACAAATATACATAGTAGGTAAAAGCGCTCCTATGCCCCAACCGACATACAAGCAAAACAATGAACAAGGCACCAAGTCAAATGCAACAATGTTGCTTCACCTTTTTGTATCATTTAATCTATTAAGGCAATTGCTTCACCTGTTCGTTGCTCGGGTGGACTCAAGAACACGAGAGAAAGACACGGCGATGTATCCTGGTTCGCGCTATCGAGGCTCTACGTCCAGCAGTGAGTAGTTCTTCGTATTCAGGAGCACCCAAATCGAGAGGTTACAACGAAGGAGAAAGGGGTTTGGCAGGGGATCGCTCGGTGCTATCCTATAGCTCATCGACACTAAGGTTTCTTCCCCAGTGAGTAAGGTAAACACTCCTTCTCTTGCTGGGGTAGCCGGGGGAGGAACGCTTGGCTGTTCCTCTTGGTTGCTCTGTGTTTGACTGAACTCGGAATGTCCAGCCCTACTTTCTATGGGAGCCGACCCTCCCGTTATATCTCGAGGAGGTTCGGGTACAAGGCGGTTTGGGGGCTATGGTCTATGGTCTTCGTGCACCGGGGTCTAGGAGGGTGCTTCTGTGGTGTGGATGGACCTCGGTGCTCTCATGGAGTCGAGGGAGCACGGGCGCCGCCTGACGTCGCTGAGTCCTGACCCTTGGCAGTCAAGGGATGTCTGGGGTGGTTTCGTGTCCACCAGGTGAACATTCTCGAGGCTTACTTGATGGAGAAGGCGCCATAGCCCAGGGGATGATGAGCGGGCTCAGGATCGAGCCACACGACCCTGGAGCCGGTGGAGCGATTTGTCCTGTTGTGTCACGCCATCTGCGTGCCTGGTGAAGCGGCGATAGTGCCTCGCGCCTCGCTGGTTGGGCTGGCACCATGGCGTTTCGAGCCCTCCCAGCTCTAGGCGCCGGGAGGCCGGGCTGATGCTCGGGAGGTTGGCCGATGCTCCGGGAGGTCGGTTGGTGGCTCAAAGCGCTGACTCGGCCGAGGTCAAGCTAGAGGCGAGCTCAGCGGCAGCTTGGTCAGGAGCTTGGGGCCTGGTTGAGCCTCTGGGCTGAAAGCCGAGGGCATGCTCGAGCCTCGACCTTGACCAGGAGGGTACGCGGTGAATCGGGATGGTATTGCCTCCGAGCCCCAGGTGATCCTAGAGGGATTGGTTGAGGGTCTCGTCAGTTGGGAGCCTCTCTCCGGGACTTAACATACCCCTATATTTGGTTCTCATTAGCTATAATAGCAAACAAATACACTTTCGAATCTACACAACAAGGCATACAACTTTCATGAAGATATTATATTTTATCATGCCTTTTAGATGGCCTAGACTGCTGTTCAAAACAGACTTTACAAACTGTCTAAGAATTGAGACAACAGACTTTTACATTTTTATATCTCCATATCATTATTTCAAAAAACTATGAACTTTCACCAGATGGCAACCCATTTCATAATCTACAATTTCATATTACTCACATTTGCAGATAGGTTTAGAAAAAGATGGCCTAATGCATGAGGAAAGCTTAACTGAAAATTCTATGAGAAAACAATACATCTAACTTTGAAAATCTATATCTAGAGTTCTTCTTATCCAAAAGCCATGATATTTACCAATATGGAAATCTAATGAAAAGTACTACAAATCTCTTATGATTTGTAAAAGTCCCATCATGCCTCTAAGGTTCTTCAAAACATCCTACTTCAGTTCTGTCCAAAACTTGGTCAGAACATGACAGATAACTTAGAAAAATCATATCTCTCAAACCATTCGGGGTAAAATCATGAACTTTACGAGCTAATAGAGATGAAGGTCCTCCACAACTTTCTAGTACATGAAAACACTTATTTCTACCTCTAAGTATCTCTAGTTACTTCCCAAGAAAATCTGCAGAAGCTGTTCAACTGAAATTGAGGAACAACATTCAAACAGCTTTTCTCCCCACTAGTGCACTTATTCCCATGATCAAACTCCCCCTAAACTCCCAACTTGTGCAGGGAAGGGCAAAATCCAACTCACCTTGGTCACCCACAAACCCTAGGGCAACACGAAGGAATGGAGAAGGACCATTTTAATCTACATAAAAGATGCACCTCTTCTTGCTCCTCTTGTTGTCCTTGATCCGTTTTGCTAGTTTCCCCAAGGATTTGGTGCTGTAGAGAGGGGAATTAGGGAAGAGCAGCCATGGAAGAGGAAGGGAAGGAGATGAACGTACGAGGGTGTGGTCTGTGTAAATGGAGTTAGGGAGAGTTAATGGCCCAACAAAGCACCTTTTTCAAAAAAATTCCTTCTCTTTTTTCATAGTGCTACACTAACCTTGATGTTTTGTTTCCAATGTTTATCCTACATTGCTTCCAAAGGCATCTTCAAACTTTCTTTTGTTCTGAAATCCTATAGGATTCCAAATGTTAGGTCATTTCATTTCTACATGCTTTTTTCATTTCTATGTTTTGTAAATCCTTTGTTCAAAGAGAGCTTTATTATTTATATCTTCTGTAAGATTCTATCAATGGAAAAAACACGGGTTAATATACTGGTATACCTACTCATTCACAGGAAGTCCTTTCTGTTCGTGTGTTTTCCTGTGATATTTAACTGAATCACGTGAAATTACTATATTATTACTGTCGAATTTCTACGTTCCAATGTAAGATTCTATCAATGGAAAAAACACATGTTAATATACCGGTATACCTACTCATTCACAGGGAAGTCTTTCCTGTTCGTGTATTTTCTGTGATATTTAACTGAATCACGTGAAATTACTATATTATTACTGTCGAATTTCTACGTTCCTCTCAGTGGGCCAAACACCGATATTTCGGGCTCAGAAGATGAGAGGCTCTCGTGTCAGATAAGACGAAGACACTGACAATAGCTGGTAGGCCGGGTAGCGTCTACGTGGTGCAGCTTTGCTGACGTGTCCCTGTGGACTAGCGGACTTAAACTGAACCGCGCACAACGGACTGTCTACATCAACTTAATTACTCTACCTTCATTTCAAAAAAAAAACAGAAAATTACTCTACCTTGCAATATTCGCTACGACTCTTCTTAACATAAAGTACTTGTAATATCTAAATTTCGCTTGTATATATATATGTACGTACCAGATTTTAAGTAACCCTAAAGCTAATAATTTGACTAATTGTTCACCTGAGCGATATAAATAAGCGTTCAGGCGCAATGGCTCTCTCCCAAGTCCCAAGTCCCAAGTCCCAACGTATGTAATAGCTAGAGATCGAGGACCGGGGATGGCAGCAGCGATGCCCAACAAGCGGTGGAACCTGGCCGGCGCGACGGCGCTGGTCACCGGCGGGAGCAGGGCATCGGGCACGCCATCGTGGAGGAGCTGGCGGCGTTCGGCGCGCGGGTGCACGTGCTCCCGCAACGCCGCAGAGCTGGAGGAGTGCCGCTGGCGGTGGGCGGAGGAGAAGGGCCTCCAGGTCACCAGTCTCCGTGTGCGACGTCGCCGTGCACGCCGAGAGGGAGGCGCTCATGGACACCGTCACGGACGTCTTCGCCGGCCAGCTCGACATCCTTGTAAGTAAGCGCAGGATCGGATGCGAACGAATCGATCGTCCATGAACTGAATGAGGCCTTACTATAGAAAGCATCCCCGGCCTGCCATGCACGCGACGTTAATTTGGTTTTGGCTGCATGCTGGGCAGGTGAACAACGCGGCGCAGATGGTGTTCAGGCCGACGACGGAGTGCACGGCAGAGGACTACGCGCGGATCATGGCCACCAACCTGGAGTCGTGCTTCCACATCAGCCAGCTCGCGCACCTGCTCCTCCGAAAACCACCGTCGCCGGCGGCGGAAGCATCGTCCACATCTCCTCCGTTGCGAGCTGCCTTGGCGCCCCGAACGTGGCGATTTACTCTGCTGCTAAAGGTATTGTACGTATTTGTATTTCTACCGGCGGGGCAGAAAAATAATCCTGTGTTCTCTTTTAACTGTCGTCCTCACCTCACGAGAAGTCAAACGTAATCAACTTAACAAAAATATATATACAAAAATATCAATATTTTTAGTACCATTAGATAGATGAATGGATTTATTTTCATAATAAATTTATTTGGTGATGCAAACATTGCAAATATTTTCTATAAATCCAGTCAAACTAAAAAATATTTGACCGGCATGTAAACTATAGCGATGAATAAACAGGGACATTGAGAGTATACAGTAGTTACAGTTACCAAGGGTAAATAATAAAAAACAAGAAAGATAGGAGCAGCTCCTTGTGACTACAATAAATAGATTTCTTGGCGAGCTGTTAAATAAAATGTATTAAATCGCGTGTATATATAGGAGGGATGAACCAGCTCACAAGGAGTCTCGCTGTCGAGTGGGCCGGTGAAAGATTCGTGTGAACTGCGTCGCACCAGGCACTGTCGTCACGGATATGGCCAAACAACAAGTACGTATACACTACGTTAAATGGACGGCATCCATGCATTCAAGCTTTGTTTTCTGAAGCACATATTAATTGCGTTTATTTAAAAAACACTCGTATATTAATTATTTAAAACATTTGTTTCTATTTGAATTTAACCGTCTACTTGACGTCAAACATAAAAACTCAGTCACTCTCTCACCGTGTTAATTTGTGGTTGACACAGGTCCTGTTTATCCTGGAGAAAGAAAGTTTGTCGCGTATTCCGCTGCAGCGGAGCGGCGAGCCAGCGGAGATCGCGTCGGTGGTGGCGTTTCTGTGTATGCCGGCGGCGTCCTATGTCACCGGCCAAGTCATCTACGTCGACGGCGGCCGGACCATAAGCGCCTGAGCAGAAAATCACCGGCCAGGCGATGTATATGAATGCAACAAATGGCAGATAAAATTCTAGAGAAAGTTAGCTTTGGTAGTTGGTACCTAGGTACACCTGCCAGGCATGCTCTCATGATGGACTTACTGGACTTAATGTAACATCTTTTCTTTGAATGCTCACATGTCGTGTTTTTTGTGAAGAGTGTTAGGAATTAATTCACCTTGGAATACCCAAAACTTGTTTAATATATGGTACTCTTGGAAATACAAGAATTTTCTGTCACTCTTATTGTTGAGGCGGCTAACAAGGAACACAGTTGTTGTTGACAATTGCCGATCCAATTCTCTTTTGCAGGTCTTATTCGAGGGACCTATTGGCTTTTCACTACTACAGAACTGACCTTCACTGCCGGCCCATCATCGTCGGTTGCTTACAAACAGGCAGTGATAGTGTATATTAGCCCATCACTACCGGTTTGTCGCTTAAACTTAGTGATAGGAGCAAAACGGCCGTGATATTGGGTTCATCTCTCCAGTTTTGGCTTGAACCGGCAGTGATACTAATCTATCACTGCTTGGTTCGATCATGACCGATAATAATAGACAACACAAAAAATTTCATAGCATTCTCATATGATGTCCGATATAGACAAACTTTATACCAAAGTTCTACTACTCGATGAGATCTACATCTTTGTAGTTTAAACTTTTTGATTTGAGATCGTTTGGATGTCTAAATATGCATCACAAATGAGTGTGTAGTTGTAGGGAAAGATATCGGATGGAGAAATAACCAACACGTAAGTTGTAGATATCGGAAAAGTTATCCAACTTTGTAGTTCACAACTTTTTTATTTGAAGTCGTTTTGATGCCAAAAATATTTGAGTCACAAGATTTTGTTGAGTTAATACCAAAGGAACCCATATGCTTTATCATCACAAGTGAATGTGTAGTGGTAGGAAAGAATCTCGGATGAAAAAGCAACCAAAACAAAAGTGTTAGATATCGAAAAGTTATGCAACTTTGTAGTCGATAACTTTTTCATTTTAAATCATCTATCTAATGAAAATTACGTTTGAAATCTCATATTTGAAATTTGAATTTTCAAATGACCTTGGATGGAGAAACAACCAAAATAAAAGTTGTAGACCTCGAAAAGTTATGCGGCTTTGTAATTGATAACTTTTCGTTTGAAATCATCTATCCATGGAAAATTACATTTGAAATTTTCTCACATTCGATATTCAATTTTTTCAAACAACCTCGGATGGATAAATGACCAAACCAAAGTTGTAAATCTCAAAAGTTATAAAAATTTTGTAATTGACAACTTTTTATTTGAATTACTTAGGGTTTCAAATACTCATTTCAAAATCGAGATGAACATAAAATGGGAAGGATGAATATCCCAAATGAACACAAGTGTCTTATGGGTGAAGCGTTTAGGGATTTAACGCAGCTAAGCTTTGACGTCGTGGGTTCCAGCACAAGCCGCCATAAGGCATGCGTTTTTGCGCAAAAATTGCGTGACCACTCGGTATTAAAAATGTCATTTCTAGAACTGGCGTTGATGAGCCCCCTCATCATCGCCGCTTACATCGCCATTTAAAAACCGACATGGTAGGGTTTTTGAACCGGGTAGTGATGAGCTTTTCTAGGATAGTATTTGGTTCTAGGTCTAATTGCAACAATGTGAGGATCAACGGCGCTTTCGTGGTGGGGACTTGTGGAACTTTGGAGACCACGACAATAAGAATCTTTGCGTCCTATGGATGGCCTTCTTTGTTTAAAATTGGGTTTTTGAGATCCATGCGCGTGGTCACCTCGCGCAACCACTCGGCGTCGTCAGGCGGCCGGGTTGCTCAGCGTCTTGCGATGCCGAGCTGCCGGCCACCCTATCTCGCGCATGGTGACCGTGACTGCCCCACGGCGGGTCATTGCCATCGCTCGCCGTGGCTGGTCGCTGTGGTAATCGCCTTGCCCGCTACCGCCTTTTCCCGCCCTCTACGCCATGGTTGCGGCTGCATCGCTTTCGACGCGGGCGTCCCGCCTCACCCCTCGTATCACCTACCATGTCATGCCCTTGGCGTATGTTGCTTCATGTCCGGTCGATGGCCCGCCACAATGGCGATGGGATGCCTTCCTACCTCACTTGCCCCCCGCTTAGCCGATGCTTGCGGTGCGAAGCGGCTCGGTTCGGTCGCTCCACTTCAAGCGCGTCGCGCCAATCCTTCCACTATCCCGCCACCTATGTGCATGTGCTAGTGTTGCAGCTGCTCGATCGATCCGAGCAGCCTGCCTTAATCCCCTCGTGCTTCACTCGTGTGCTCCTCCATGGCTTGACCATGGCTTGAGCTCTGCTCGCCTTCATTTTGCCTAGCGCCAGCCGGGCTTTGCTGCTCAGTTCCTCGCTCTAGCGGGTAGCTTAGGAAGTAGGCTAGCGATCCTTCCCCTCAAGCTCGGTCATGCCCTACTAACCGTAATTTGGCCTTGTTGTCATCGCCATCATGGGCACCGCACCAATTAGTGGGTTTGGAGGTAAGGCATGTAGGAGTGGTAGTAGGTCAATTGCTCGTAACCCCGAGCTCGCTCTTGACTTCCTTCATCCGGTTGCTCGTGCTATTTTGCCTGTGGTACTCATCGCGTGCGGGGTGACATGCCGTGTCCATCGCAGAGCGCGCCGCCACACTCCGATGTACGACGTGGGCTTCGACCGCTGCCGCGTGCTCCCCGCTTCAACCATCGGTAGGGGTGTGCACCACGGTGAGCTACCTTGATGCTCCTCCGCCATCTCTACCTTTCCGTGAGGGCGTGGGCTCGCGCGAAATAGTCGTGCCACCGTCACGGATAGCCACTCGCCATTGCAGCCCGTGACAAGTCGCCTCGAGTCCCTAACCGCCACCCATCCTGCCAGCGTTTAGAATGAGATGGTGGTTGGCCCCTTACTTCGTTGTAGAACGCCTAGGTTGCCCTGCGTAATTGCTTATGTTGCGTCGGGCGCCGCGTGCCACACGCGAGGATCCTAGGGACCTCCCATGGTAAATGCGAAAACATCCAAGGTGTGGTTGCAAAGTTACATTCTTGTGAGGAATAGTACGATAGTAGTCATGTTATTATCTAAAAAGCACAGGGCTTTTCTCAAGAAGTCGCTGTCACACATGGCGCGCCTTGAGCTTTTGCTTTTGCTGGCTGTCACATACGTCTATGCAATGTCATGGCCATGCTGGCTACACTGCCCGAGAGGGTTGTTGATGGCCTTTTCTTTTTCTAATGCATTTTCTAATTTAGTTTCTAAGGTAAACTTGTAAATTCAAGATAAAATTATGTAGTTAACCAAAAATTGTGAGACCAATTTTGTTCGGTTTCTAAAATCATGATCTATCCTGCTAGTATATTTTGTTCACATGGTTTTATAATATTATTAGTAGTTATATAATTAATTTGAGATACTTAATATTGTCAAAATATAAACTTGTAGGAATTGTTGTGATAAATTGGTGATAGTGTTGGCTCTGAAACTTTCACAGTAAATTCCTAACATTATTTGGTGTTCACTGTAATTTTTGTAGCTCCATAATAATTAGTTTGCTAAGGTGACTAAATGAGCCATAGTTCAAAAATATATGTTTAAGCAATAAAATGCTGAAACATCTTGGGATTTTAAAACTAAAATATTGTTCCGGAGACAAAGCCTTACTTGACGTCTTGGATATGTAGACTAGTACGTTAGTCATAAAATCTAGCTCGTTAAGCTTGCGGAGTGTAATCATATTATAGAGTTGCGCTTATTATTGATTAATTGCGTCTACTGCGTTTGCATCCACGTATATCATAATAGGAACAACGATGGATCGTGGAGATGACCGAAGTAGAGGAAAAGATGGTGCCTTGATGATCATGTCACCATGAAGGAATGCTAACTTTTGGCTATGTCTTACCTGTGCAAGCCCGGTGCATAACCCTTATTATTCTGCACTTTATTTTATGCTTGTGCTTTAAGTTTTAAGGAGTTGAATGAAAACCACTTGCATATATATATCCTTATCCTATAAGTCCTACTAGTATGTCAGGATCATGTAGATTGCTATGCTATAGGATCCGGTAGAAGTCGAGTGATTACCTGTCACTCGCGAGAGATAGGAAATATATTATTGTTACTATATTATTATCATATGGAATATATATGGATGATAATTAGAGACCGGACGGAATGGAACTTTGGATCTGGTCTTGGTTAGGCATTCGAGCGAGGCTCGGATTGCACTTGTTCCGCTTATGTCGATTAAGGACCGTCTGCTGTCAGGATGGTAGTCAAGTCACAGACTTATTATCGTGAGCACATTCTTGCTTATGGGAGCGGGAAGGCTCATTGCACTCTTGTCGTGGGTCCAGGCTCTTTTCGGACCGACTGATTGGAGGCGGGGAAGGGTGGAGGTCTAAGCACCACATAGAGACCGGGTCTCAAGTGTGGGGGCTTGGAGTCTAAGTTTGAACGGGGACCTAGACCCCGTGACAGGAGTGGATTGGGTTGGTCTTGTTTGTGCTTAGGTTACAAACGGGGCATGTGTTTTGGGGTACTCAGCTGGGATACATTGATTCACGAATCGCTGTTTCTGTGAGACGATACGACTTGGTTATGGTCTAGCACCATAGTAAAAACTGGAACTTGAAAGGTAATAAAATGATTCTGAATGTTTACCACCTGCTTGAAAGTAGCATAGGTGCTTACATGGAATAGTTAGTTAATGAACTAATAATGACTGCTAATAAAAATTGAATATAAGGACACATGTTTAATAATGCTTCGTGCAGCTGCAATAACCCACAAGCCAAATAAGCCTTGCATATCTTTGGAGTCTTTTAATTTCCTCCTATCGGGTAAGTCTTGCCGAGTACAATCGAGTATTCTGTGGTTTTATTCCCTCACTATTGCGGTGATCAAGGATTTATAGAGCTGACCCTTTTGTGTGGAAACCTCCTGTGGGCTTAGAGAGGATTTCTTTCACGCCACGATAGTGTTTATTGATAACCGTCACTAAAGGTTTTATAAGAAAAGATGAAAAATATGTTAGCATCTCTTGTATAAAATATCCACTATGTTAATGCTCCACCATGTCACTAAATTAATCTTTACTTCCTCTCTAACTCGATAACATTGTCATATTTCACTGTTATAATAAATTGAGGTAATATTCTGCAAATGCTTGGTAATAAAATGATGTAAGAAATGACTTAAGAATGTTGTAAGCTTTATTCTCTCGTTATGATCCCGATAAAAAAAAATGTGGATTTTTAAGTTCTCCTTGGGGTGTGTTCGATGAACTGCGTAGTTTAGTGTCTTCTCATGGGAACTTAGTGTGTAATGAAAGACAAGTACTCACAGGAGGCATTATATTAGGCGGTTCTGCCAAATATTCGCTCTTTAATTTCGAGATTGGAGTATAATTGACTTTCCCTGTGTTGAGAGGCTTATTACCGATTCAGCTTAGACAGAAAATGTGAATCCATGGAATTCATGGCGCTCGGAAGATGATCGAGTGGCTCGTGCGCAGCCCGCAGAGACGTGTACAGTGAGCAACTGGGTATTAAACTGAACCACAGGTTGCATAGAGACGGCCGGGATGCCAGCAGGTGCTAGCAACCAGATATGGTGCCCTGGTCACTGTATGAACACATATACCTATGAGCACGTCCAAAGGATTGAGACTGAGCTGGTAGATTTTATCAAAGGCACATTGATCTCCCTACCCATATGAGCACGTCTAAAAGATTGAGACTAAGCCGATAGATTTATAGATTGACAATGTCACCATAGGTGTCAAGTCGATGACTTGAATCTAGGTGGGAACGTTCTATCACAAGAAACCCAAGCAGCTGATCTACGCTTTGTTTGCCACTTTTTTTGGGTGTTGTCCAAGCATACTCATAATTTGTATATAAGAGACCGGCAGATGTGTTTTTCTTTTCTGATGTTTTTGTAAATCACCATCAGAGACGCGTCATCATAGACACGTTTTGTCTACATGCGTCTGTGATGAGTTGTCATAGTAGATGTGTTTTGTTTATATGAGTAGTCATCACATATGTATTTTGTCTATACACATCTATGACCAGGGCTCGTCACAGACTAGATTACCACACAGGTTCAAAATGCATCTGTGATGGACATTAACATGTGTACTTCCTCCGTCCTATAAAAAGTGTCATTCTCGCTTCTCAAAGAAGTCAACTATTCTTAACTTTGATCAAATATATATAACAAAATTTTAATATTTATGGTTCATAATTAGTATCATTTGATATATGTTTCAAAATATTTTTTATAATAAACTTATTTGGATATACAAATATTGCTAATATTTTCTATAAATCTAATCTAACTAAGATTGACTGGCACGAAGTCCAAGTAATGACTCTTTTTATGGGACGGAGAGAGTATGTGATAAAAGGATATGACATAGTGTCCTACTGGTCGAGTTCAAAAATCTCGGTTCTCTGATTGGCCTTGATGGTATTTTTTAAGTGTCATTTCATTTTTGGAGGCATCGCTATCGAGAAGAATGTCCCACCCCACTCTCTTTGCATGTTCTATGTGGAGTGTCCCACTCTCTTTGCATGTTCTATGTGGAGTGTTAGATGGTCTTTCTCTATCGGTGATTTGGTGGTTTGGCTAGTTGTGTTTACTATGGTGGTTGTCATGCATGCTTTCAGTTTCATTATGAGCACGTTCATTTTGTTTGGTATGTACTATTATTATTTATGCCCGTGCCTATTAAGAAAAACAGGTACCTGCCATTATTTGTGGTGCCCGTGGCTTTAGAAAAAGAAGAAACACATACACGTCCATAAAAAGTCCATGGCTCTGAGGATGGACTCGGATTGGATTCGGATGGATACAGATTCGGATATCACTATTTACCACATTTTAATTCGAATTCGAATACGATTACGAATATTGTCGGATACAAAAGAAAAATAGATATCTTGAATTTGGATTCGAATTCAGGTATCTACTTGATTTTAAAGATAACTAGCAAATATGCTTGTGCATTGCAACGGGTGAAAAAAATGTAATTGCACACCTAGCCAATATGTAGACCATAGTGTAGTATTTTCTATAATCGCTCTTATAAAGAAAGTAACCTGGCTTGTTTTAATTTTTCAGTTCCCATGAGTTGTAATGGTAAAATACTAACGTTTTTTTCTCTTCTACGTATTACTTACTCGCCCATCACAAAATAACTGCACTCACTTCTCCAGAAGTTAATCCTTCTTAAATTGGTCTAAACATGTAGAAATATTTAATATTGATATTATGTAATAATTAATAACTATTATTAGATTGACCGTAGAATAATATTTTCTCTATATATCTAGTTAAATTTAGAAAAACTTTAACTGTGTAGTTATTTTGGGATGGTGGCCGGCTTCATTTATTTATTGGGTGTATATCTACGCTAGACGACTGACGCTTTGCTTAAGCTTCTTCCTCGCGTCTGCCTTCTCTCCCTGATGCCGCCCTTATGAATCAATTTTCATCACACACCTTATGAATTTAAGATAAGCTTATATGTGAATAGCCTAGACCATTAAATAAATTCCAATTTCTCCAAAATGAAAGAATCCAAATGACACTATATAATGAAATAGAAACATTACAGTAATACAAAAGAATTTTCTTACAAGATAAATATCTAGTGTGCATAAGTATGATTTTGATGTCCTTACTCCAAATATTTATTCAACGATGAAATTCACGAAACTGTCGAGGTATCATGTGATACAACATGTGGAGGCTATGATAAAAATTTGAGAAATGTTTTTGAGTAAGTTGCGATATGTCGGATGCCTAAAACCCGAGACATCTCCACACACGACGCCGCATATGGAGATGTCCGGGTTTTATGCATCCGACATCGCAACTTGCTCAAACCTTCTCAACTTTTTTATCATAGCCTCCACATGCGATCATCACCTGACAACTTTTGACAAGTTTCTTGAGTTTTGACTTCGCTTGCATTTTCTATAATTTAAATACACTCCGACTACAAGCGTTGGTCGTCATGTTTGGCGAACAAGGCGTTCAAAATTTTGTGTGAGTTCCTACGGCCTCAAAATACACTCTACAACATGACTATCATTTTTTTGAATGGCTACATTTCATTATTTCATGCACCTGTAGTTCAAATTTACTTTTTCTGAAAAAATGCAAGTAAACAAAATTAATTCAAGAAATATAGCAAAAAGTTATAAAAAGGTCCCAAATTTTAACATGTGCTTGTAAATAATAGATAAGGTCTACAAAAAATTTTTGAAATAAAATTAAAAAAAAATAAAATACTTTTGCCAAGTGCCATGCCCCGACACTTTAAGAAAGAGGGCCTTTGCTTAGAGTGCCAGCCATGACTCTCGGCAAAGGATATTTCAAAAAATCCTTTCCGAATAAGGGCCCATATTTCCATCCTCCTCCAACCCTATCCTCATTCATGCCGCCTCTCACCCACGTCATTTCGCGCCCATGCCACTCCAGTACAGACCGCCGCCGTGCCCCACGCCTTGTACCCCACGCCCACGCCCCCGCCCCCATCCCACGCCTGCCCCCACGCCCACCCTGGCACCGCACCACGCAACCCCTCGGCCACCTGCCCCGCCTCAAGCCACCAGCCCATTGACGCCCAGCCCTCACTGGTGGCATGGCCCCGCCTCGGCCCCGGCCCCCCAGAGAGGTGGAGGAGCCCGGCCATGGCGGTGCCTCGCCCCGGCCCGACTGCCCCCTGCAGAGAGAGGAGGGGGAGAAAGAGAAGGGAGGAGGAGAAGGGAGGTGGGAGAAGGAGAAGGGAGAAGGAAGAAGGAGAAGGGAGGAGAAGGAGAAGGGAGGAGGAAGAAGGAGAAGGGAGGAGGAGGAGGAAGAAGAAGGAGAAGGGAGGAAGGATGAAGAAGAAGAAGGAGGAAGAGGAAGGACAAGGGGGGAGGAGGAGACGGACCTCGGTCCGATGACCGTTCACGCCATTCGCCGACGACGTTCGTCCACTCCATCGTCCCCGCACCTCATCGTTCGTCTCCACGCCGTCGTCCCCGTCCCTCTCGCGGAGAAAAGGTAAAGGCTCGGGGGTGTCGGCCTTTGGTGCCGTTTATGTGTTGACGGCCTTCGTGCGGGTTTTGTGTATGTGGCCGCCATCGTGCCCCAAATGTGAACATCGGCCAACGTGCCGGCTTTTTCTTGCAGGTTTGGAAACCTCCCCCAGTATAGGGAGGTTCTGCCGAAATTTTCAAGTAATAGTGATGTGTTTCTTCTTTTGCGAGTAGGAGCTGCTTGAGGGACCCGAGCACCTCGGCGATCTCGATCGTCTTCGTCGGCGCTCTTGGTGCGTGCCTCATGACTTTGTCTTGCCATTTACACCGACTTCGCCATCGCCCGCTAGCCTTTCTCCATCGCCACCCTAGGTATAATTGACCTTTCTTGCTTACAATTGTGTCGTAACCCGGTTTAGGCGTCTCCCATCCGAAAATGCAGATACGGTTGGAGGTATGCGGATCTTTGCATATCTATGACCATATCTGCTTTGATTGTCCACGTTTTTTGATAGCCCGTGGATGCGTAGATGGGTTAGTTTCCATGTTCCTGCTTGGATCCAAGACGGAGTTTTGGCACCACCTCCCTGTTGTTCTCCGGATACACTCTCCCTTCTAGGATGTGTATCGGGAGAACAGCGGGGAGGTGCTACCGAAATTCATCTTGGATCGGAGTAGAGCATGGAAACTAACCTCATCTACGCATCTGCGGGTGGGATTAGGACCTATCCTCACCTATTAGACAGCAGGCACGCCGTGCAGATGCAACTGATGGTTATATTACTCCGTTATGTGTATATGATATTGCTCCGTTATGTGTATATGCTAGATGATGGAGAACTGTGGTGGATGTACATGGGGCGCCCAAGTCAGGCTCAAATCACCCGTGAATGGATGGATAAGACCGAAATTCTTGGACCATGCATTTAAGGAAGCTAAGGGAGGAGAGACATGTTCTTGCATCCCTGCAGCGATTGTGAAAACAAGAAAAGAAAAAAAAGGGAAGTCATGATGAAGCATCTTTGCAAGTTTGGATTTATGCAAACTATACCCGTGGGTGTACCATGGTGAAGCCTATCGTCCTAGAGAGGAGGTCGTGAGACGACGCTTGGAGGCATTTGATGGTGATGGCGGGGTAGAAGGATGGTTAGGTGACTATGAGGATGCAATGTTCGCTGGAAGACCTCCGGAGGTCGAGCAGGAGGATGAGGAGGAGGAGCCAGAGCCAAGTGCTAAGGTGTTCTTGGCCATGTTGGAATCGGCATAGAAGTTCCTACATGAGAAGACAACAGTTTCTCAACCGGATGCCATTGAAACGCCTCTTACTGGGGTTGAAGTCCTAGCACAACATGACTCGAACACCTTGATGCTATGATGGCAATTATTGGGGATTTGCTTCCGAGGGTCATCATCTGCCGAAAGCAGCTTGCACGAGTCAACGAGACTCCTTGAACCTTGAAGATGCCGTATGAGCAGAGATACATTGTTGTCCGAAGGGGTGCGTCCTATTTAGGAAAGATCACAAGGATGCAAAGTACTGTCCAAAGTGTAAATCCTCTAGGTATGTGGAGGTAGACAAAGGTGATGGCAAGAAGGAGCAGAATGAGGGGATCCCAATGAAAGTCCTATGATACCTTCCTATCATACCGAGGCTCCAACGGCTATTCATGTCCGAAGAGTCCGCAAAACAGATGACATGGCACAAGAATGGCGTTTGATATAATCCTGACAAGATGGTACATTCAGCAGATGGTGAAGCATGGAAAAGCTTTAATGGCAACCATCATGGCAAAGATGAAGAGGCCCGTAATGTACGTATTGCACTGGCAACGGATGGGTTCAATCCTTATGGAATGATGTCGGCCCCATACACTTGTTGGCCCGTGTTTGCTATCCCCCTCAATCTCCCCCCTAGGGTCCTACTTCAACGGCAAAACATATTCTTGATGTTGATAATTCCTGGACACCAGGGAAACAAAATGGGTATGTACATGGAGCCAGTTTATGATGAATTGATCAAGGTTTGGAATGAAGGCGTATGGACTTACGACCGAGCTACAAAGAAGAACTTCAAAATGTATGTTTGGTACTTGTACTCCATGCATGACTTCCTGGCATATGGGATATTCGCCGGCTGGTGTGTCCACGGGAAGTTTCCATGCCCGGTATGCAAGGCAGCTCTATAGTTTATTTGGTTGAAGAAGGGTGGCAAGTTCTCGTCGTTCGACAAGCCTTTTCTTTGGAGGGGGTTTGGATGAACCTTTTTTTTCACTAACGCTATTTTGCAAATTATGTTTCAAATTTTCTTAATTTCATCATTTCATAACAAAACCTCGTAAGCAAGTCATACAGATATAGAGCCAGCGTCGTTAATCGCGTGGATTTTTAAGCGTGTTCGGCTGGTACATATTCAGCTTGTTTCAGCTTATTCTCTCTCACAGAACACTATTGAATCAGTCGAAATCAGCCACAACTGTATCAGCCGAACACGCTGTTTAATGCCTCTAGATTAGGGTCCGCCCACCTTCCCTTTTAATTAGTTCTTTTGGGCCAAATTAAAGGTGGGCCAGGTTTGTTGTTTTTCTTTCATTTCCCGTGCAAAGTGTATAAATATAAATATGATAAAAAGACATGCATGTATTTGGTTCACGCTTCCCATATATTTCGCATTTGTAATGCATGGCCCGTTTGGTTTACAGAAAGAACACACGAAAAATGGAGGAATAATGCAATTCGTATAGAGTTTTTTCACTGCAGTAACGTTTGTATAACAAAGGAATGAGAACGAGACTTTCCTCTGGAACCGTGTGAGCAAGCCTTCTACTTTTGGAAAAAGAAAAAAAAAAGTGCACTCAGCTACTGGAAATTTTTCCTATAGCGCTCGCTTTGGTGGCTGCGTCCTCAATGACTACTAATCAAGCTCACATAGCTGTTCCTCGAAGCTACGTACGTACAGTTCTTAAGAAAGATGCCAAATAAAGATTGCATGCCACTGAACAGAAACGGGGAAAAATTAGGGGCAACAAAACCCATCACTGCTCCTCAAGTAGAAGCTCCACTTCCAATCATGGTATTATTATAACACAAGTTTTCACACTAAAAGATGACATGAGCGTGTCAGAGTGTGCCGCTACTTTTCCACCCTTCAAGCAAAAAGCCATCTAAGCGTCTGGAAAAATAGAAAGGAGGTGTGAGATATAAAAATCTCAACGTGTAAACTGCTTTAACAACCTATTTAAACTACAAGTTTATTAAGCACCAGTTTAGTCTTCACTTATATGTAAACCAACAACAAAGAGACAATACATCCAACAAGTGATACAACCACATATAAGATAAAGATTAATCACCACTAAACCTTGGAGAAGCATAGCTCCTCACAAACTCCCAAAGCCTTATTCCAAGGCTATCATGTCATAGGGCAAGATTATAATGCATATGCAATGCAAATGCCATGTCTCCTGCCTTCATAACCAACAAGGTATGGAGCCGCACCATTGTGCCCTTGAACCCGCACAGCGATCGCAGCTAGCAAGTAGCAACATAACTCGATCCATTATGGCAATGAATGAATAAATAATGAGATGCAATGCAAATGCCATAGAGAAAAGATAAATAATCACATAACATCATGAGCATCTCTCCATGTAGACAACAAGCCATATTCCATTGAATCAATATGAGCATCATCAAACCAAAGTGTTGGAACATACATATTCAAATAGAGAGCATAGAGCATGTGACAATTCCATAACATGGTTGAGATGTAATATAGTGTTGGATTGGTTTCTCGATTTTTTAAGGTGGAGGTAGAATAAAGAACAAGCTAAAGCAAATAACCGCTACGTTTTCTTGACTCTAATGAAGTGATGATCACTCTATGTGCGATCCGAAGCACTACCATCTGCTTAAGTAGTATAATGTCAAAGGTAGAACTCATTTCAACAAATATACATAGTAGGTAAAGCGCTCCTATGCCCCAACCAACATACAAGCAAAACAATGAACAAAGCACCAAGTCAAATGCAACAATGTTGCTTCACCTTTTTGTATCATTTAATCTATTAAGGCTATTGTCGCGTGTTCGTTGCTCGGGTGGACTCAAGAACACGAGAAAAGACACGGCGATGTATCCTGTTCGCGCTTATCGAGGCTCTCGTCCAGCGAAGTGAGTAGTTCTTCGTATTCGTGGAGCACCCAAATCGAGAGGTTACAGAACGGGAGAAAGGGGTTTGGCGGGGGATCGCTCGGTGCTATCCTATAGCTCATCGACACTAAGGTTTCTTCCCAGTGAGTAAGGTAAACACTCCTTCTCTTGTTTGGGGTAGCCGAGGAAGGCAGCTTGGCTGTTCCTCTTGGTTGCTCTGTGTTTGACCGAACTCGGAATGTCCAGCCCTACTTTCTATGGGAGCCGACCCTCCCGTTATATCTCGAGGAGGTTCGGGTACAAGGCGGTTTTAGGGGCTATGGTCTATGGTCTTCGTGCACCGGGGTCTAGGAGGGTGCTTCTTGTGGTGTGGATGGACCTCGGTGCTCTCATGGAGTCGGGGAGCACGGCGCGCCGCCGACGTCGCTGAGTCCCCGACCCTTGGCGGTCAAGGATGTCTGGGGTGGTTCCGTGTCCACCAGTGAACATTCTCGAGGCTTACTTGATGGAGAAGGCGCCATAGCCCGGGGGATGATGAGCGGGCTCGGGATCGAGCCACCACGACCACAGGCCGGTGGAGCGATTTGTCTTGTTGTGTCACGCCATCTCTGCGTGCCCTGGTGAGAAGCGGCAGATAGTGCCTCGCGCCCGTTGGTTGGGCTGGCACCATGGCGTTTTTTGAGCCCTCCGAGCTCTAGGCGCTCGGGAGGCCGGGCTGATGCTCGGGAGGTTGGCGATGCTCGGGAGGTCGGTTGGTGGCCCGAGCATTGACTCGGCCCGAGGTCAAGCTAGAGGGCGAGCTCAGGCTGCAGTTGGTCAGGAGCTTGGGGCCTGGTTGAGCCCCTGGGCGGCCGAGGCATGCTCGAGCCCTCGACCTTGACCAGAGGGTGCCATGAGCGGCTGATGGGTATTGCCTCCGAGCCCCCAGGTGATCCTAGAGGATTGGTTGAGGGTCTCGTCGGTTGGGAGCCTCTCTCCGGGACTTAACATACCCCTATATTTGGTTCTCATTAGCTATAATAGCAAACAAATACACTTTCGAATCTACACAACAAGGCATACAACTTTCATGAAGATATTATATTTTATCATGCCTTTTAGATGGCCTAGACTGCTGTTCAAAACAGACTTTAGAAACTGTCTAAGAATTGAGACAACAGACTTTTACATTTTATATCTCCATATCATTATTTCAAAAAACTATGAACTTTCACCAGATGGCAACCCATTTCATAATCTACAATTTCATATTACTCACATTTGCAGATAGGTTTAGAAAGATGGCCTAATGCATGAGGAAAGCTTAACTGAAAATTCTACAGAGAAAACAATACATCTAACTTTGAAAATCTATATCTAGAGTTCTTCTTATCCAAAAGCCATGATATTTACCAATATGGAAATCTAATGAAAAGTACTACAAATCTCTTATGATTTGTAAAGTCCCATCATGCCTCTAAGGTTCTTCAAAACATCCTACTTCCAGTTCTGTCCAAAACTTGGTCAGAACATGACAGAATAACTTAGAAAAATCATATCTCTCAAACCATTCGGGGTAAAATCATGAACTTTACGAGCTAATAGAGATGAAGGTCCTCCACAACTTTCTAGTACATGAAAACACTTATTTCTACCTCTAAGTATCTCTAGTTACTTCCCCAAGAAAATCTGCAGAAGCTGTTCAACTGAAATTCGAGGAACAACATTCAAACAGCTTTTCTCCCCCACTAGTGCACTTATTCCCATGATCAAACTCCCCCCTAAACTCCCAACTTGTGCAGGGAAGGGCAAAATCCAACTCACCTTGGTCACCCACAAACCCTAGGGCAACACGAAGGAATGGAGAAGGACCATTTTAATCTACATAAAGATGCACCTCTTCTTGCTCCTCTTGTTGTCCTTGATCCGTTTTGCTAGTTTCCCCCAAGGATTTGGTGCTGTAGAGAGGGGAATTAGGGAAGAGCAGCCATGGAAGAGGAAGGAAGGAGATGAACGTACGAGGGTGTGGTCTGTGTAAATGGAGTTAGGGAGAGTTGGGCTGGCCCAACAAAGCACCTTTTTCAAAAAAAATTCCTTCTCTTTTTTTTCATAGTGCTACACTAACCTTGATGTTTTGTTTCCAATGTTTATCCTACATTGCTTCCAAAGGCATCTTCAAACTTTCTTTTGTTCTGAAATCCTATAGGATTCCAAATGTTAGGTCATTTCATTTCTACATGCTTTTTTTCATTTCTATGTTTTGTAAATCCTTTGTTCAAAGAGAGCTTTATTATTTATATCTTCTGTAAGATTCTATCAATGGAAAAAACACGGGTTAATATACTGGTATACCTACTCATTCACAGGAAGTCCTTTCTGTTCGTGTGTTTTCCTGTGATATTTAACTGAATCACGTGAAATTACTATATTATTACTGTCGAATTTCTACGTTCCAATGTAAGATTCTATCAATGGAAAAAACACATGTTAATATACCGGTATACCTACTCATTCACAGGAAGTCTTTCCTGTTCGTGTGTTTTTCTGTGATATTTAACTGAATCACGTGAAATTACTATATTATTACTGTCGAATTTCTACGTTCCTCTCAGTGGGCCAAACACCGATATTTCGGGCTCAGAAGATGAGAGGCTCTCGTGTCAGATAAGACGAAGACACTGACAATAGCTGGTAGGCCGGGTAGCGTCTACGTGGTGCAGCTTTGCTGACGTGTCCCTGTGGACTAGCGGACTTAAACTGAACCGCGCACAACGGACTGTCTACATCAACTTAATTACTCTACCTTCATTTCAAAAAAAAAAACAGAAAATTACTCTACCTTGCAATATTCGCTACGACTCTTCTTAACATAAAGTACTTGTAATATCTAAATTTCGCTTGTATATATATGTACGTACCAGATTTTAAGTAACCCTAAAGCTAATAATTTGACTAATTGTTCACCTGAGCGATATAAATAAGCGTTCAGGCGCAATGGCTCTCTCCCAAGTCCCAAGTCCCAAGTCCCAACGTATGTAATAGCTAGAGATCGAGGACCGGGGATGGCAGCAGCGATGCCCAACAAGCGGTGGAACCTGGCCGGCGCGACGGCGCTGGTCACCGGCGGGAGCAAGGGCATCGGGCACGCCATCGTGGAGGAGCTGGCGGCGTTCGGCGCGCGGGGTGCACACGTGCTCCCGCAACGCCGCAGAGCTGGAGGAGTGCCGCTGGCGGTGGGCGGAGGAGAAGGGCCTCCAGGTCACCGTCTCCGTGTGCGACGTCGCCGTGCACGCCGAGAGGGAGGCGCTCATGGACACCGTCACGGACGTCTTCGCCGGCCAGCTCGACATCCTTGTAAGTAAGCGCAGGATCGGATGCGAACGAATCGATCGTCCATGAACTGAATGAGGCCTTACTATAGAAAGCATCCCCGGCCTGCCATGCACGCGACGTTAATTTGGTTTTGGCTGCATGCTGGGCAGGTGAACAACGCGGCGCAGATGGTGTTCAGGCCGACGACGGAGTGCACGGCAGAGGACTACGCGCGGATCATGGCCACCAACCTGGAGTCGTGCTTCCACATCAGCCAGCTCGCGCACCCGCTCCTCCGGAAAACCACCGTCGCCGGCGGCGGAAGCATCGTCCACATCTCCTCCGTTGCGAGCTGCCTTGGCGCCCCGAACGTGGCGATTTACTCTGCTGCTAAAGGTATTGTACGTATTTGTATTTCTACCGGCGGGGGCAGAAAAATAATCCTGTGTTCTCTTTTTAACTGTCGTCCTCACCTCACGAGAAGTCAAACGTAATCAACTTAACAAAAATATATATACAAAAATATCAATATTTTTAGTACCATTAGATAGATGAATGGATTTATTTTCATAATAAATTTATTTGGTGATGCAAACATTGCAAATATTTTCTATAAATCCAGTCAAACTAAAAAATATTTGACCGGCATGTAAACTATAGCGATGAATAAACAGGGACATTGAGAGTATACAGTAGTTACAGTTACCAAGGGTAAATAATAAAAAAACAAGAAAGATAGGAGCAGCTCCTTGTGACTACAATAAATAGATTTCTTGGCGAGCTGTTAAATAAAATGTATTAAATCGCGTGTATATATAGGAGGGATGAACCAGCTCACAAGGAGTCTCGCTGTCGAGTGGGCCGATGATAAGATTCGTGTGAACTGCGTCGCACCAGGCACTGTCGTCACGGATATGGCCAAACAACAAGTACGTATACACTACGTTAAATGGACGGCATCCATGCATTCAAGCTTTGTTTTCTGAAGCACATATTAATTGCGTTTATTTAAAAAACACTCGTATATTAATTATTTAAAAACATTTGTTTCTATTTGAATTTAACCGTCTACTTGACGTCAAACATAAAACTCAGTCACTCTCTCACCGTGTTAATTTGTGGTTGACACAGGTCCCGTTTATCCTGGAGAAAGAAAGTTTGTCGCGTATTCCGCTGCAGCGGAGCGGCGAGCCGGCGGAGATCGCGTCGGTGGTGGCGTTTCTGTGTATGCTGGCGGCGTCCTATGTCACCGGCCAAGTCATCTACGTCGACGGCGGCCGGACCATAAGCTTCTGAGCAGAAAATCACCGGCCAGGCGATGTATATGAATGCAACAAATGGCAGATAAAATTCTAGAGAAAGTTAGCTTTGGTAGTTGGTACCTAGGTACACCTGCCAGGCATGCTCTCATGATGGACTTACTGGACTTAATGTAACATCTTTTCTTTGAATGCTCACATGTCGTGTTTTTTTGTGAAGAGTGTTAGGAATTAATTCACCTTGGAATACCCAAAACTTGTTTAATATATGGTACTCTTGGAAATACAAGAATTTTCTGTCACTCTTATTGTTGAGGCGGCTAACAAGGAACACAGTTGTTGTTGACAATTGCCGATCCAATTCTCTTTTGCAGGTCTTATTCGAGGGACCTATTGGCTTTCACTACTACAGAACTGACCTTCATCGCCGCCCATCACTGTCGAGTTGCTTACAAACAGGCAGTGATAGTGTATATTAGCCCATCACTACCGGTTTGTCGCTTAAACTGATAGTGATAGGAGCAAACGGCGTGATATTGGGTTCATCTCTGATATTGGGTTCATCTCTGCCAGTTTTGACTTGAACCAAAGTTCATAGCATAGCATTCTCATATGATGTCCGATATAGACAAACTTTATACCAAAGTTCTACTACTCGATGAGATCTACATCTTTGTAGTTTAAACTTTTTGATTTGAGATCGTTTGGATGTCTAAATATGCATCACAAATGAGTGTGTAGTTGTAGGAAAGATATCGGATGGAGAAATAACCAACACGAAGTTGTAGATATCGGAAAAGTTATCCAACTTTGTAGTTCACAACTTTTTATTTGAAGTCGTTTTGATGCCAAAATATTTGAGTCACAAGATTTTGTTGAGTTAATACCAAAGGAACCCATATATGCTTTATCATCACAAGTGAATGTGTAGTGGTAGGAAAGAATCTCGGATGAAAAAAAAGCAACCAAAACAAAAGTGTTAGATATCGAAAAGTTATGCAACTTTGTAGTCGACAACTTTTTCATTTTAAATCATCTATCTAATGAAAATTACGTTTGAAATCTCATATTTGAAATTTGAATTTTCAAATGACCTTGGATGGAGAAACAACCAAAATAAAAGTTGTAGACCTCGAAAAGTTATGCGGCTTTGTAATTGATAACTTTTTCGTTTGAAATCATCTATCCATGGAAAATTACATTTGAAATTTTCTCACATTCGATATTCAATTTTTTCAAACAACCTCGGATGGATAAATGACCAAACCAAAGTTGTAAATCTCAAAAAGTTATAAAAATTTTGTAATTGACAACTTTTTTATTTGAATTCGCTTAGGGTTTCAAATACTCATTTCAAAATCAGATGAACATAAAATGGGAAGGATGAATATCCCAAATGAACACAAGTGTCTTATGGGTGAAGCGTTTAGGGACGAACGCGCGAAGCCTGACGTCGTGGGTTCCAGCGCCGGCGGCCGCAAGGCATGCGTTTTTTGCGCAAAAAATTGCGTGACCACTCGGTATTAAAAAAATGTCATTTCTAGAACTGGCAGTGATGAGCCCCCCTCATCACTGCCGCTTTCATACTGCCAGTTTAAAAAACCGACATGGTAGGGTTTTTGAACCGGTAGTGATGAGCTTTTCTAGGATAGTATTTGGTTCTAGGTCTAATTGCAACAGTGTGAGGATCAACGAGCGCTCAGGGTGGGGACTTGTGGAACTTTGGAGACCACGACAATAAGAATCTTTGCGTCCTATGGATGGCCTTCTTTGTTTAAAATTGGGTTTTTGAGATCCATGCGCGTGGTCACCTCGCGCAACCACTCGGCGTCGTGCGGCTGGCCGCGTTCCGCGTGCCGCGATGCCGAGCCCGGTCAGCCTATCTGGCCGCGGGTGACCGTGACCGGCCCTGGCGGGCCGCTGTCATCGCCCTGCTGTGGCTGGTCGCCGTGGTACTGCCCCGCTACCGCCTTTCCCGCCCTACGCCATGGTTGCGGCTGCATCGCTCGGTCGACGTGGCGTCCGCCTCACCCCTCGTATCACCTACCATGTCATGCCCTTGGCGTATGCTGCTTCATGTCTGGTCGATGGCCCGCTCACAATGGCGATGGGATGCCTTCCTACCTCACTTGCCCCCGCTAGCCGATGCCGGTGCGAGCGGCTCGGGTTCGGTCGCTCCACTTCAAGCGCGTCGCGCCAATCCCTCCACTATCCCGCCACCTATGTGCATGTGCTAGTGTTGCAGCTATCGATCCGAGCCGCCCGTCTTAATCCCCTCGTGCTCACTCGTGTGCTCCTCCATGGCTTGACCATGGCTTGAGCTCTGCTTTTCCGCCCTTCATTTTGCCTAGCGCCAGCGGCTTTGCCGTTCAGTTCCTCGCTCTAGCGGGTAGCTTAGGAAGTAGGCTAGCAGTATCCTTCCCCTCAAGCTCGGTCATGCCCTACTAACCGGTAATTTGGCCTTGTTGTCATCGCCGATCATGGGCACCGCCGAATTAGTGGGTTTGGAGGTAAGGCATGTAGGAGTGGTAGTAGGTCAATTGCTCGTAACCCTGAGCTCGTCTTGACTTCCTTCATCCGGTGCTCGTGCTATTTTGCCCAGGGTACTCATCGTCGGTGGGGTGACATGCCGGTGTCCATCGCAGAGCGCCGCCGCCCCGCTCGGTCGCACGTGGCCTGACCGTTGCCGTGCTCCCCTGCTTCAACCATCAGAAGGGTGTGCACCACGGTGAGCTACTGATGCTCCTCCGCCATCTCTACCTTTCCGTGAGGGCGTAGGCTCGCCGAAATAGTCGTGCCACCGTCACGGATAGACACTCGCCGCTGCAGCCCGTGACAGTGCGCCTCCGAGTCCCTAACCGCCACCCATCCTTGCGCGTTTAGCTGTAGATGGTGGTTGGCCCCTTACTTCCGTTGTAGAACGCCTAGGTTGCCCGGCGTAACCGCTTATGCCGTCGGCCGCCGTGCCGGCGCACGCGGGGATCCTAGGGACCTCCCCATGGTAAATGCGAAAACATCCAAGGGTGTGGTTGCAAAGTTACTGACGGTAGGAATAGTACGCATAGTATTCATGTTATTATCTAAAAGCACAGGGGCTTTTCTGCAAAGCTGCCGTCGCGCGCGGGCGCCCCGGCCTTGGGCTTTTGCTGGGCTGCCGCGCCACGTGCGCAGCCGCGCCGCGCTGGGCTACCGGGCCTGAGAGGGTTGTTGATGGCCTTTTCTTTTTCTAATGCATTTTCTAATTTAGTTTCTAAGGTAAACATGTAAATTCAGTATAAAATTATGTAGTTAACCAAAAATTGTGAGACCAATTTTGTTCGGTTTCTAAAATCATGATCTATATCTGCTAGTATATTTTGTTCACATGGTTTTATAATATTATTAGTAGTTATATAATTAATTTGAGATACTTAATATTGTCAAAATATAAACTTGTAGGAATTGTTGTGATAAATTGGTGATAGTGTTGGCTCTGAAACTTTTACAGTAAATTCCTAACATTATTTGGTGTTCACTGTAATTTTTGTAGCTCCATAATAATTAGTTTGCTAAGGTGACTAAATGAGCCATAGTTCAAAAATATATGTTTAAGCAATAAAATGCTGAAACATCTTGGGATTTTAAAACTAAAATATTGTTCCGGAGACAAAGCCTTACTTGACGTCTTGGATATGTAGACTAGTACGTTAGTCATTAAATCTAGCTCGTTAAGCTTGCGGAGTGTAATCATATTATAGAGTTGCAGTTACTATTGATTAATTGCGTCTCTGCGTTGCATCCACGTATATCATAATAGGAACAACGATGGATCGTGGAGATGACCGAAGTAGAGGAAAAGATGGTGCCTTGATGATCATGTCACCATGAAGGAATGCTAACTTTTGGCTATGTCTTACCCAGGCAAGCCCCGGTGCATAACCCTTATTATTCTGCACTTTATTTTATGCTTGTGCTTTAAGTTTTAAGGAGTTGAATGAAAACCACTTGCATATATATATCCTTATCCTATAAGTCCTACTAGTATGTCAGGATCATGTAGATTGCTATGCTATAGGATCCGGTAGAAGTCGAGTGATTACCTGTCACTCGCGAGAGATAGGAAATATATTATTGTTACTATATTATTATCATATGGAATATATATGGATGATAATTGGAGACCGGACGGAATGGAACTTTGGATCTGGTCTTGGTTAGGCATTCGAGCGAGGCTCGGATTGCACTTGTTCCTTTATGTCGATTAAGGACCGTCCGCTCTTTGTGGATGGTAGTCAAGTCACGAGACTTATTATCGTGAGCACATTCTTGCTTATGGGAGCGGGAAGGCTCATTGCACTCTTGTCGTGGGTCCAGCTCTTTTCGGACCGGTGATTGAGGCGGGGAAGGGTGGAGGTCTAAGCACCACATAGAGACCGGGTCTCAAGTGTGGGGCTTGGAGTCAAGTTTGAACGGGGACTGGACCCCGTGATGAGAGTGGATTGGGTTGGTCTTGTTTGTGCCTAGGTTACAAACGGGCGTGTGTTTTGGGGTACTCAAATTGGGATACATTGATTCACGAATCATTTGCTTACGTGAGATGATACGACTTGGTTATGGTCTAGCACTATAGTAAAAAGCTGGAACTTGAAAGGTAATAAAATGATTACAATGTTTACCACCTCGCTTGAAAGTAGCATAGGTGCTTACATAGAATAGTTAGTTAATGAACTAATGATGACTGCTAATAAAAATTGAATATAAGGACACATGTTTAATAATGCTTCAGGCGTACATTGCAATAACCCACAAGCCAAATAAGCCTTGCATATCTTTGGAGTCTTTTAATTTCCTCCTATTGGGTAAGTCTTGCAGTACAATCGAGTATTCGTGGTTTTATTCCCCACATTGCAGGTGATCGAAGGATTTATAGAGTGACCCTTTTTATGTGGAAACCTCTGGTGTGGGGCTTAGAGAGGATTTCTTTCACGCCACGATCGTAGTGTTTATTGATAACCCTCACTAAAGGTTTTTATAAGAAAAGATGAAAATATGTTAGCATCTCTTGTATAAAAATATCCACTATGTTAATGCTCCACCATGTCACTAAATTAATCTTTACTTCCTCTCTAACTATGTTACATTGTCATATTTCATATTTGTTATAATAAATTGAGGTAATATTCTGACTGTAATAAAATGATGTAAGAAATGACTTAAGAATGTTGTAAGCTTTATTCTCTCGTTATGATCTGAAAAAAAAAAATGTGGATTTTAAGTTCTCTCTTGGGGTGTGCTCGACGAACTGCGTAATTTAGTGTCCTCTCATGGGAACTTAGTGTGTAATGAAAGACAAGTACTCACGGAGGCATTATATTAGGCGGTTCTGCCAAATATTCGCTTCTTTAATTTCGAGATTGGAGTATAATTGACTTTCCTGTGTTGAGAGGCTTATTACCGATTCAGCTTAGACAGAAAATGTGAATCCATGGAATTCATGGCGCTCGGAAGATGATCGAGTGGCTCGTGCGCAGCCCGCAGAGACGTGTACAGTGAGCAACTGGGTATTAAACTGAACCACAGGTTGCATAGAGACGGCCGGGATGCCAGCAGGTGCTAGCAACCAGATATGGTGCCCTGGTCACTGTATGAACACATATACCTATGAGCACGTCCAAAGGATTGAGACTGAGCTGGTAGATTTTATCAAAGGCACATTGATCTCCCTACCCATATGAGCACATCTAAAAGATTGAGACTAAGCCAATAGATTTATAGATTGACAATGTCACCACAGGTGTCAAGTCGATGACTTGAATCTAGGTGGGAACGTTCTATCACAAGAAACCCAAGCAGCTGATCTACGCTTTGTTTGCCACTTTTTTGGGTGTTGTCCAAGCATACTCATAATTTGTATATAAGAGACCGGCAGATGTGTTTTTCTTTTCTGATGTTTTTGTAAATCACCATCAGAGACGCGTCATCATAGACACGTTTTGTCTACATGCGTCTGTGATGAGTTGTCATAGTAGATGTGTTTTGTTTATATGAGTAGTCATCACATATGTATTTTGTCTATACACATCTATGACCAGGGCTCGTCACAGACTAGATTACCACACAGGTTCAAAATGCATCTGTGATGGACATTAACATGTGTACTTCCTCCGTCCTATAAAAAGCGTCATTCTTGCTTCTCAAGAAGTCAACTATTCTTAACTTTGATCAAATATATATAACAAAATTTTAATATTTATGGTTCATAATTAGTATCATTTGATATATGTTTCAAAATATTTTTTATAATAAACTTATTTGGATATACAAATATTGCTAATATTTTCTATAAATCTAGTCTAACTAAGATTGACTGGCACGAGTCCAGTAATGACTCTTTTTATGGGACGGAGAGAGTATGTGATAAAAGGATATGACATAGTGTCCTACTGGTCGAGTTCAAAAATCTCGGTTCTCTGATTGGCCTTGATGGTATTTTTAAGTGTCATTTTCATTTTTGGAGGCATCGCTATCGAGAAGAATGTCCCACCCCACTCTCTTTGCATGTTCTATGTGGAGTGTCCCACTCTCTTTGCATGTTCTATGTGGAGTGTTAGATGGTCTTTCTCTATCGGTGATTTGGTGGTTTGGCTAGTTGTGTTTACTATGGTGGTTGTCATGCATGCTTTCAGTTTCATTATGAGCACGTTCATTTTGTTTGGTATGTACTATTATTATTTATGCCCGTGCCTATTAAGAAAAACAGGTACCTGCCATTATTTGTGGTGCCCGTGGCTTTAGAAAAAGAAGAAACACATACACGTCCATAAAAAGTCCATGGCTCTGAGGATGGACTCGGATTGGATTCGGATGGATACAAATTCGGATATCACTATTTACCACATTTTAATTCGAATTCGAATACTGAATCTGAATATTGTCGGATACAAAGAAAAATAGATATCTTGAATTTGGATTCAATTCAGGTATCTACTTGATTTTAAAGATAACTAGCAAATATGCTTGTGCATTGCAACGGGTGAAAAAAATGTAATTGCACACCTAGCCAATATGTAGACCATAGTGTAGTATTTTCTATAATCGCTCTTATAAGAAAGTAACCTGGCTTGTTTTAATTTTTCAGTTCCCATGAGTTGTAATGGTAAAATACTAACGTTTTTTCTCTTCTACGTATTACTTACTCGCCCATCACAAAATAACTGCACTCACTTCTCCAGAAGTTAATCCTTCTTAAATTGGTCTAAACATGTAGAAATATTTAATATTTATATTGCGTAATAATTAATAACTATTGTTAGATTGACCGTAGAATAATATTTTCTCTATATATCTAGTTAAATTTAGAAAAACTTTAACTGTGTAGTTATTTTGGGATGGTGGCCGGCTTCATTTATTTATTGGGTGTATATCTACGCTAGACGACTGACGCTTTGCTTAAGCTTCTTCCTCGCGTCTGCCTTCTCCCGATGCCGCCCTTATGAATCAATTTTCATCACACACCTTATGAATTTAAGATAAGCTTATATGTGAATAGCCTAGACCATTAAATAAATTCCAATTTCTCCAAAATGAAAGAATCCAAATGACACTATATAATGAAATAGAAACATTACAGTAATACAAAAGAATTTTCTTACAAGATAAATATCTAGTGTGCATAAGTATGATTTTGATGTCCTTACTCCAAATATTTATTCAACGATGAAATGCCATAGACCAGATTTATTTAAACAAAACTAACCAGCACGTGCATGTAAAATATACCAAGTATTTGCGATCGTGTTTACAAACTTCTTCTAGACTTCTTCTACATTTTGAATCGTGTTCTTGTTGTGGGCCTTTAATTTTACTGCGTGCTGCACAGGAGGGATGAACCAGCTCACAAGGAGCCTGGCTGCTGAGTGGGCCCCAGACAAGATCCGTGTGAACTGCGTCGCACCAGGGATGGTCATGACTGACATGGTTACAAACGTACGTGCGTGAGGTGGACCTCATGGACTACTCACGTCCTTGTACATATTTTTACCACTTATTTCATTGTTTTCTTTCTTTTTTTATTATTACTATTTTATTTACCATGAGATAGATCGAGCTCGACAGCTACAGAATCCCATTGTTGTTTGCCATAGTAATCTGTGATTGAGTTTGGCATGTAAGTAGCAAACTCGGAAGCCATCGAGCACCAATCTCAGCGGATTCCACTGCGTCGCATCGGGGAGCCGGCGGAGGTGGCGTCCATGGTGTCGTTCCTATACGTGAAAAACAGTTTGTAATAACGGGGCTTTTTTTTGGGGCGGCTGGCATTGGAGCAGCTCCTACAGTGGTGTGCTCGAAGTCCAGCACAGTAACCGCCCCAACAAATGGCACAATAAGGACGGCTGGTAATATGAGCCGCCCCTACAAATGGGTCAATTTGTAGGGGCGGCTGGTATGTAGAGGCGGCTATTATCAGCCGCCCCTGTTACCAGTCGCCCCTACAAATGCCCGCTGTATATATAGCAGCCACCTTCTTCCATAATTTCACTTTCCCCAAACTTTTCTCTTCCACCGAGCTACAGCCATTTCCTACCCCCAACCCTCTCCTTCCCCTCACCGCTTGAAGCTGTCCGGTGGCCGCAGCGCCTTCCCCTCACCGCGCCGCAGCCATGGGGCATCCCCATCCCCTCTCCTGCTCGGCTGCTCCTCTCCGCACCACAGACATTCGCCGCCGTACCGCACCGTACCCATCGGCTGCTGCCACCCCTGCCACCTGCGCTACCGCCACCAATGCCCGGTTCGGCTTGCTGGCGGTCCAAAGCCACTGCCCCATATTGGATGCCTGGTCCGGCGGTGCCCGAACCTCCGACGGCCGGGGCGGCGTGGCACCACGCCAGTGCCGAGGGCCCGAGCGAATCTGTGCCGGTGCCAAGCGGATCTGCGTTGGGGCACAGCCAACCGGGGGCCGGGGATCTCAGCGGTCGGGCACCGGGTGATGAGCGGCGAGCGGTCAGCCTTTTCCGTTTATCCTCTCCCTCTGAACTCATCCCCTAAGAGGGCTTCAGATCTGAGCATACCCATTAGTGTGTAGGGTATTAGTGCCTAGATTTTTAGTGTGAGTGATCGAAATTTGTTTATGCTCAGTACACCAGCTGAAGCTTCTCTAACATTGACGGTAATGTGTAGTTGTACTCTTTCTTGGCGCAATTTATTCTTTGTTGTATGACAAATTGTTTAGTTTTGGTTTGAAGTAAATGAATCATGAATGGCTTCTTTTTTGTCTTGTTTCAGATGTAGGGAGGGGTTGGAGATGCTCATGCCAACCAACTTAGACAACGATGATGGTCATTTAGTAGCCTTGTATTGTGTGGTGAGTAGCCAACTCAAAGCATGTGTGCTGGTATTAGCATCTGCATATTGCCATCCAAGAACCTGTTAGGAAGCATTAAGAGTTTCTTATATGTTGAGGTGTGGAAGCAAGTCCTATGTTCTGAGAGAGCTACAACGATTGGGGTGAGGCAGAAGAACATGAAGCAATGATGCCGGCGCAAAATGGGCATGTCGATGGACATGAGTGCTTTAACAATGTCACCTTGATCAGTTCCTAATTCTTTTAATTTACTATGCACGATGATGATTCATTACACATTTATTTTGTCTGATAGAAATGTAGATGTAAAGACATTCTCCTATTGATGTGTATCCTAATGTGCAGTTTATTTGTCCTCACTAAGTTGTGCCTTATTACAAACATGGAGCTTCTGCATAGTGCCATCCAACACCGTATGTCCTAGGCCTTCCCCATCTTTGCAACACGATGGTGAGATCCCTAGTTGTGCTTGGTTCTCACTTGTATGGTGCATATTATTTTCTCTAATGCAACTCTCTATGTGTTATTTACAATAATTGGATAGAAAAATTTCCAAAATGAGTTAAGTTTTTTGGTAATTACTAATATTCAACATATTCAGAACTTGCCAATCAAACCAAGGAAAATTCCAAAATGAGATCAACTTCTTAGTAGTTAATAAAATTATAAGATCATTCACTCTATAGTCTCTACCCTCAAATCGATCGTGCCAAGACTCACTGTAAAAGCTGATGACTATGGGTGAATATACTATTATACTCATTTCTAATATCATACTAATATAGGTGAATTCTTTTATAAACCAAACCTGGTGTACAGTTTTTATTAAGTATGCACTACTATTCATTTTTGTTAAGTTACCTTGCACACTTCCTTGTAGTTGACTTCTATAGGATCTCATGCTCATGCTATCACTACCACAGACTGTTTTTCTCACGACTCTGATGTTTTTATCTCATATATCTTGCTGTAAAGTTGGATACCAATATTTTTTTATCATGTGCTGCAGAGTGCAGACTCTGATGTGACATAAGCTATAAATTTCTAAGAGGTAAATTGATCTAGTTCTCTATTGTTGCCATTTTTTTCTGCCTACAGAGCTGGTTTTTGCCTTCAAAGTTACAGATCCTGTATTGAGCAGTAGCGGTATTGGTGCTTCTGAAGTAGTTGCTAGTCACATTATTCTTAGAAAACAAATCTGCACAATCATCGATCTCAACATTATTCTTAATTTTTTTGGGAGAGAACTAAATCTCAACATATATTCTAATGAGAAATCGTCGATCTCAGATTTGTCCAGGGCTGCTGCCATATCCTTCCAGACCTCAGTTAAACGATAGACATTTTAAATAGTCAATAAGTTTTTCCTCTCATATCTTGCCTTACATCACTATAACTGTGATGATGTTCTTCTCATAAAAAAAATTGAGACTTTAGCTGTTGCATAATTAATAGGGTGTGATGATATTGTATGGGCTGCTGTGTGTGATAAACTGCTTTAGTTACAATTAGAATGGCTGTTAGTTACTGTTTTAGCAAGCCACTTGAGGTACAGTTCTACTTTGGTCAATTATCTGATTGTAGCCTTATGTCCAAAACATGTATGGATCGTATTGGTACTTTACTTGTAGCTCATTTGTCAAAATTTTCAAATAGACATACCACCAGAATTAACTAGTCCTTTTAAATCATGATACCTGTTACGTCACTGGTGATATGGTTACCAGCCTACAACTAGACCACTCTGAAATTTTTTTGTTCCTACAAGTATTGATTTACTATATACGCAACAAACATGAATATAACTCTTGTTTCCACATTTCATGGTTCATGTGTGAAATGTAAATATATATGTTCTGGTCGAATTTGAATTGTAAATTTAAATTTTTTTGGCGGAAAAATATACTGTAGGGGCGGTTCTAGACTGAACCGCCCCTACAAACAGGTATCATAGGGGCGGCTGGTACTACAGCCGCCCTTACAAATCGATTTGTAGGGGCGACTGATAACACCAGTCACCTCTACAAATCAATTTGTAAGGGCGGTCTGGGAACCGCCCCCTGCAAATACATGATTTGTAGAGACGGTATGGTAGGGGCGGCTGGCCGAGCCGTCTCTACGAAGCCTCACCAGCCGGCCCTAGGAACCATTCATATAGTAGTGTGTGTATGCCGGCTGCGTCCTACGTCACCGGCCAGGTCATCTAGGTTGACGGTGGCCGAACCATAAGTGCTTAACAAGCATACATTGATCTATGTCCTAGTTTATACATTCCCGTGGTGTTATTTATAATCGTTACATTCTCGTTAGCCAGTGTGCTTTTAGAGAGGCCCGAATGGGCTTATATTTATTGTATCAAACTCGATATAACCATTATATATAAATTAATAATGGATCAATCAAAATTATACTAGGTCTACCTAGGAAAACGTCTCCCGCTGAGAGCCTCTGGCTATTATACACCTAGAAAAATACAGACAGAAATTCATAGCTATTAAAATCAAGGGCTAATAAGAAAAAAAAACTCATCCAACAGTCGATCTTTCATGTGTGATGCTAGCCTTCTCCCCACACCGACACACCGACACACCGACCAAGCCCTCATGTCCGCACCCCGTAGGCACGGTTCAAACACTCCGTGACCCCGGTTCGATTCCCAGCCCCCACATTGTTTTCCCTTTTTTCGAGAAAACAAAGGGTCAGAACATCGTCCTCCTTCTCCTTCCCCCAAGCGCACGCCACTCCCACAGTAATCCCCACCCAAATTCCCGTCCTCCCGATCCCCTCCCTTGTCGCTGCCCGTAAACCCTAATCGAGCCCTACCCCAGCCGGCGTCGCCCGGCCGTCGCGTGCCCACGCCCCCTCCTCGCCCACCACGACGCACGTGAGCCAAAACCTAGCCGCCGCCTCCATATCCCGAGTCCGCAGGGAAGCGGAGAGGAGGGCCGCCTCCACAGAGATGGAGCCTCGCGCGGCGTGGCGGATGGATGGCTTTCGCCCTCCGTCCGTGCGGTTTGTTCTTGCTCCGGTGCGCCGCGACGGCGTCATGGCGAAGGGCGGCATTGCCACGTCCTCACCGTTCTGGCCATGACACGCATGCTGCTCGCCGAGCACACCCGCCAAGAACGACGGGTCAGCCGAGCTCGCTTTCGTCGTCGTGGATCGGGGCCGCATAGGGGGAGTGCAACCGTTCCGCATCGCCCAAAGGTAACAAGCATGTTCATCTCCCTCGGGCTCCGCCTCCTCCATGTATGATCCGTTCCTATTCGTCGGAGTAGAGAATATGTGGTCAGCAAATCAAATGGGATAGGGAGCCCGAATCCAGGAAATCAGGTGGCCGTTTTCCCTATTGTTAGGCGGGAAAGGCGTGGGAATGAAACTGTCCGGCAGGGTACAATAGATCGCCAGATTTATGACGGTTGTTCCATTAGATTTGTTTATTTATGCGTTGAGGCCTCCATTAGATTTGTGATTTTTTTATCCTGTTTGTTGCTGCGCATCTGTGGAAATGGACCAAAAGAAAAACTCCGGCAGTTGTGTTTCTAGGATCTCACGAATCACAGGACAGGACAGAAAAGATTTTACTCAACGACCAATCTGACGTGAAAATTTACCTCTGGGGACTATAATAACTGGTAGGAGCAGTAGTAGTAATCAGCGAATTTCCTGCAGATGGGAAGGGTCGGGAGAAGCTCGACATCGACTACGTGGTATCCACATCTGTCAACTTCTACAACACCGGGCAGATGGGAAGGGTCGGGGGATGACGACGCGTTTGAGCAATCCTTCACGGACATCTACAGGGCGAACAGCTTACAGAAGCCGTGGCACCTAGGTAACTGAACCTGAAACTCGTGCTCTTCTATTACCAGTTCTATTCCTCTTGTATCGATGACGATGGAAAATACTCTTGTATTATATGTTCACTGAGGCTTCATTGTGCACGTGCGTTTTCAGTTCTGGGAAATCATGACTACAAGGGTGACGCACTAGCTCAGTTTAGTCCAGCCCTGCGGAAGATCGACAGCTGGTTTAATTTGCATGAGATCATTCATCGTGAATGCTGGTGCAAATTTACTTGTGATAGGACTGGTTTGGATACATGGTCGTTTCAGCATTAGACATGGCTTTTTACTCTCTCCAGCTTAGGATTGCCCCACTTTAGCTCCTACTAAGCCCTGCTGATATTTGAGACTACAGATTACTACTTTACAAATTAGTGTGCCAGGTACTATCAATGAGAAGTGATGGTTTCGTAGCAAATTGATGTAACTTGTTGCATCTCATGATTTTCTGACTACAAGTGACATGCTACCTATTATCATGAACTGTTTCAGGGTTATAGAAGGTGCACAGTTAGTATATGATTTCGAACTTCTATAGAAATTAAGTTGTCGATTTCTTCAGAAGTACAAAAACACATTGCTTTTATTCAGAACTACAGCCTACTGTTCACAATCTTCCCTTTGTTGCTGCTATATTGGTTGCTTCAATAAATGATTATATTGTTATTTTGGTTAAGAAAACAGGGAACTGGAAATACTTATATCGCCATTAGGTGGTCTGAATGATCTACAACAGGATGTGTGATTCTAACATTATATCTACACGCAGTTACATCATTAGGATGACTGATTATATCAACCAAAGATCGAGAAGAGGGGGGGCATGGGGAGGGCCCGCCACGCCTCTGTTTAGTATGCCTAGTCATGGGGGACGAGGAGGAGACACGAGAGGCAAGACAACGTAGAAGAGCGAGAGGGGTACAACTCCCAATCTACTTTTTGAAATAACCAGATGCAACACTTGCAACATACATCTAAATCTGAGATGACACTTGAAACATGCATCCAAACACTTGCAAAAAAATACCGAAAACCAACATAAAACATATGCAATATCCAGATAAAACACTTGCAATATATGTGTGAAACATATGCAACATCCAAATAAACACACTTGCAACACTTGCAAAATACTTCCGAAAAAAATGAGATAAAACATTGGGAATAGAAGCTTGCAACATACATGTACAACAATTACAAAATATGTAACATCCGATCTACTTTTTGCAACATCCATATGAAATAATTGCAACATACCTAGAAAACATCAAAACCTCATGAAACATAGGCTTGCAACATGTGTTTTTCACCGTTCTACTTCTTCCATATGATGCAACAGTAGGCGGAGAATGCCCGGTTCCGCCGACAACCGAGGATGGTGGCGTGGCTCGGCAAAGGCTGGCGGCATCTGCGCCTAACACAGGCCTCGCCAATGACAACACCATCTCTGGCTGCTTGGCACTGGGTGCAATGGAGGACGGGGCACAACATGGTGCGGGGGGGAACGGGCGCCATGAGGATGGTGGCGGCGGTGTGGCGTGGCGAATGGGACATGCGATGTGAGGCGGAGAGGAGGGCGAGACCACCACATGTGCGGAGTTTTTTAGTGAGCGTGTCCGGACGGATAGACGTCCTCGTCCTATCACTACGGGAGAAGCAAAATTTGTCGAGTGTCGCATGCTTTGCCGAGTGCCGAAAATAGGTCACTCGACAAAGCCACTTTGCGTGTTGTGTTGCACTCGGCAAAGAATTGCACTGGCAAAGAGTGGCTTTGCCGAGTGCCGCAGCGTGCTTGACGCTTCGGCAAAAAGCACGCCACTCGGCAAAACACTCTTTGCCGAAAGCGCAACACTCGACAAAGAGCGCACTCGGCAAAATGCCCGTCGATTGCCAGCCCTACCCCGCCCACGCCGTTACCATCTTTAAAAAAATGTTTACCGAGTGCTTAACGACACTTTCGGCAAAGAGGTTTTCATTGCGAGTCTTTCTGACATGGCACTTTCAAAGGCCCTCTTTGAAGAGTATCAAATGGCACTCGACAAAATATTGTTTTTTTTTAATTTTGATTTCAATTTTTTCTAGACCTTATCTATTGTTTACAAGCACATGTTAAAATTTGGGACCTTTTTATAACTTTTTGCTATATTTCTTGAATTAATTTTGTTTACTTGCATTTTTTACGAAAAATGTAAATTTGAGCTTGGGTGCATGAAATAATGAAATGTAGTCATTCAAAAATGATAGTCATGTTGTAGAGTGTATTTTGAGGCCGTATCAGGGAACTCACCCAAAATTTTGAACACCTTGTTAAGCAAACATGACATTTGACCTGCTTGTGGTGAGATGTATTTAAATTATAGAAAATGCAAGCAAGTCAAAACTCAAAACTTGTCGACGTGTGCTTTCGCATATGAGCTATGATAAAAAAAGTTGAGAAGGTTTGAGCAAGTTGCGATGTGGATGCCTAAAACCCGAGACATCTCAACTTGCTCAAAACCTTTTTTGCTCAAAATTTTTTATAATCATAACATTCTCAAATTTTAATAAAACAAATCATATGAAAACAAAAAATAAAAATGCGACACCTCACAATAGTTTCTTGAGTTTTGAAATTCGCTTTCATTTTCTATAATTTAAATACACCTCCCACCACAAGCCACTCCAGCCCTCATATAGATGACACTGAAGCAAAGAAACATTAACAAAGGCCATACAATGTTCGAAATTTTGGGTGAGTTCCTCATTCATGCATAACGCCATACCACTCAAAATACCCACCTATCCTCATTCTCTACAACATGACTATCATTTTTTTGAATGGCCCTCGTGGTGTTGCCCTCATTGATTTCCTGCACCTGGCCAGCCGCAAATTTACTTTTTTGGAAAAGGAGCCGATGCCCCTTGTAAACAAAAGGGAGGAGGAGAGAAGGGAGGAGGGAAAAGAGGAGGAAAAAGGGAAGGAGGAAGGAAGGGAAGAGAAGGAAGGAGGAGAAGGAGGAGAAGGAGGAGGAAAAGGAAGAAGGAAGGAGGATAAAGAAGAAGAAGGAGGAAGAAGGAAGGAGAAGGGGGAGGGAGGAGGCAGACCTCGGTCCGAGAGGACCGTTTGCCGAAATTCGTCGACGGCGTTCGTCCCCACCAAAGTCCCGCTTTCAAAAAAAATCCCACGCCGTCATCCCGTCCCTCACGGAGAAAAGGTAAAAGCTCCGGGGTGTCGGCCCTTGGTGCCGTTTATGTGTTGTTGTGCCCTTGATGCGGGTTTGTATGTGTGTGGCCATCGTGCCCCCAAATGTGGACATCGCCCAGCGTGCGGCTTTTTCTTGCAGGTTTGGAAACCTCCCCATTATAGGGAGAGTTTGGTTCATTGTAATTTTCAAGTAATAGTGATGGTTTCTTCTTTTTACGAGAGTAAAGGTTTCTTCCTCATGAGGGGACCCGGAGCCCCTCGGAGCACCTCGGCGATCTCGATCGTCTTCTTCGGCTAGAAGGCGTGCCGATGAAGAAGAAGAAGGAGGAAGAGGAAGGAGAAGGGGAGGAGGAGACGCACCTTTGCCCGTCTTGCCCTTTGCACCTTCGCCGCCAACTGCGCCGCTTCCTTTCTCCACGCCACCTAGGTATAATTGACCTTTCTTGCTTACGATTTGTAAATCGTAACTTGATTAAGCGTCCCCTCCATCCGGAAGCGACGGTTGGAGGTATGCGGATCTTTGCATATCTATGACCGTATCCGACATTTCGAATATCCATTTTTGGATAGCCCGTGGATGCGTAGATGGGTTAGTTTCCATGTTGCTTCGGATCCAAGGCGGAGTTGCGGCACCACCTCCTGTTGTTCTCGGATATACACTCTCCCTTCTAGGATGTGTATCGGGAGAACAACGAGGAGAATACTACTAGAAATCTGTCTTGGATCGGAAGAAGCATGAAACTAACTCTCATCTACGACTGTCTCTGAAATGAGATAGGACCTATCCTCACCTATTAGGCAGCGAGGCACGCCCGTCAGAGATGCAATGATGGTTATATTACTCCGTTATGTGTATATGATATTGCTCCATTATGTGTATATGCTAGATGATGGAGAACTGTGAGTGGATGTACATGGGACGCCCAAGTCAGGCTCAAATCACCCGTGAATGGATGGATAAGACCGAGAAATTCTTGGACCATGCATTTAAGGAAGCTAAGGGAGTGAGAGACATGTTCTGTCCTTGCAGCGATTGTGAAAACAAGAAAAGAAAAATAAGGGAAGTCATGATGAAGCATCTTTGCAAGTTTGGATTTATGCCAAACTATACCCGGTGGGTGTACCATGGTGAAGCCTATCGTCCTAGAGAGGAGGTCGTGAGACGACGCTTGGAGGCATTTGATGGTGATGGCGGGGTAGAAGGATGGTTAGGTGACTATGAGGATGCAATGTTCGCTGGAAGACCTCCGGAGGTCGAACAGGAGGATGAGGAGGAGGAGCCAGAGCCAAGTGCTAAGGTGTTCTTGGCCATGTTGGAATCGGCATAGAAGTTCCTACATGAGAAGACAACGGTTTCTCAACTGGATGCCATTGGGCGCCTACTAGGGTTGAAGTCCTAGCACAACATGACTCGAACCTGCTTCGATGCTATGATGGCAATTATTGGGGATTTGCTTCCGGAGGGTCATCATCTGCCGAGCAGCTTGTACGAGTCAACGAGACTCCTTCGGGCACTAAAGATGCCGTATGAGCAGATACATTGTTGTCCGAAGGGGTGCGTCCTATTTAGGAAAGATCACAAGGATGCAAAGTACTGTCCAAAGTGTAAATCCTCTAGGTATGTGGAGGTAGACAAAGGTGATGGCAAGAAGGAGCAGAATGAGGGGATCCCAATGAAAGTCCTATGATACCTTCCTATCATACCGAGGCTCCAACGGCTATTCATGTCCGAGGAGTCCGCAAAACAGATGACATGGCACAAGAATGGCGTTTGATACAATCCTGACAAGATGGTACATTCAACAGATGGTGAAGCATGGAAAAGCTTTAATGGCAACCATCATGGCAAAGATGAAGAGACCCATAACGTACGTATTGCACTGGCAACGGATGGGTTCAATCCTTATGGAATGATGTCGGCCCCATACACTTGTTGGCCCGTGTTTGCTATCCCCCTCAATCTCCCCCCTGGGGCCCTACTTCAACGGCAAAACATATTCTTGATGTTGATAATTCCTGGACACCAGGGAAACAAAATGGGTATGTACATGGAGCCGGTTTATGATGAATTGATCAAGGTTTGGAATGAAGGCGTATGGACTTACGACCGAGCTACAAAGAAGAACTTCAAAATGTATGTTTGGTACTTGTACTCCATGCATGACTTCCTGGCATATGGGATATTCACCGGCTGGTGTGTCCACGGGAAGTTTCCATGCCCGGTATGCAAGGCAGCTCTATAGTTCATTTGGTTGAAGAAGGGTGGCAAGTTCTCGTCGTTCGACAAGCATCGGCAGTTCCTCCCTCTTGACCATCCATTCAGAGAAGACACCAAGAACTTCACGAAAGGTGTCACGGTGACCGACCCTATACCTCATAAGATGACTGGTGGCTAGGTTCATGCTCAGATAGATGCTCTCGTGGTCCCGACGCAGAAAGATAATCCAAAGAAGGGTAAAAGAAAGAATGTTAATCCAAAGAAAGATAATCCAAACAAAGATCGCTTTGTGGGCTATGGTGTGAAACATATGTGGACTCATAAGTCGGGATTGGAGAGGCTTCCCTATTTTGATGACCTTCTCCTTCCACATAACATAGATGTAATGCACACTGAGAAGAATGTCGCCGAAGCACTTTGGGCAACACTCATGGACATTCCTGACAAGACAAGGACAACCCTAAGGCTAGAGTAGACATGGCAACACTATGCGATAGACCAAAGCTACAGATGCTGCCTCCAAGAGACGGCAAACCATGGAAAAGGCCTAAGGCCAATTATGTCTTGGAAAAGAAGCACAGGACGGAAGTGATACAATGGATGCAGACGTTAAGTTTCCCTGATGGGTTTGCAGCGAATCTGAGGAGGGGAGCGAACCCAGATACTGGCCGAGTGTTAGGGATGAAGAGTCATGACTTCCACATATGGATTGAGCGGCTTCTTCCATCGATGGTTCGTGGCTACGTCCCTGAGCATGTCTGGAAGGTGCTGGCAGAGTTGAGCTTTTTCTTCTGCCAGCTTTGTGCCAAGGAGATCTCTCTGAAAGTAGTTGAGGAGTTGGAAAAACGGCACCCAAGTTGCTCTATAAGTTGGAGAAGATCTTTCCACCTAGCTTTTTATTGTCGATGCAGCATTTGATTTTGCACCTCCCGAACGAGGTCCGAATGGGGGGGCCCGTGCAGAACCGTTGGTGCTATCCAATCGAGAGATGTCTAAAGACTGTTCGCTATAAATGTGTAAACAAATGCAGGATTGAGGCTTCCATAGCAGAGGTATTCATTCGTGAGGAGGTGTCAAACTTCACAACATTATACTATAGTGACAACCTTCCTAGCGTGCATAATCCACCCCCTCGTTACAACGAGGACGAAAATGAATCGACCCACAGCCTATTCAAAGGGCAACGCAGGAGATCAAGTGGAGCATCCAAAAAGTTCTTGACCAATGAAGAGTGGCGCAAGATCATGCTCTACGTGTTGACGAACCTTGATGAAGTCGACAAGTATCAGAGGTAAATTCTCAACGAACTTGTTACATAGCCAATCATCTTTTCTGCATCCAACAACCTTGTTGCTTGTCGGTGCAGGGAATTTTTTGACCAATACTAGCATCATCCAAGGCCACCTTCGGACCATGAACGAGAGACCCTTCTTGAACATGGTTCGCCTGATTTCATTACATGGTTCCAAAGAAAGGTACCTTTTGACCAACTTAGCTCGTTCCAAGTTTGACGTTCCTTGTTACCTAATTTCATTTCTCTCCTGCTTTACCTTGCAGTGCCAAAGTGATTTGTCTATAAGTGCCGAATTATGACAAGTGGGCAAAGGCTTTGACTATAAGGTCTCATCATTTAACGCTTATGACGTGAATGAATATCGCTTTCACACAACAAGCTACGAGAAGAGTCGGCCCAATGCAATGACCACGAATACCGGAGTATATACGCCCGGAGTAGTTATGCCCGACGCTGAGCAGGAGGACTATTATGGCACAGTTGAAGAAATATACGAGCTCCAATACCATGGTGAAAAAGCACCTAGGCCAGTCATATTCAAATGCCAGTGGTTTAATCCTGCAGTATCGAAAAAGTCCCCTAAACTTGGGATAGTCGAACCTAGACAGGATTCCTTCTATCCAGGAGATGATGTCTATATTGTGGCTCAACAAGCCAGGCAAGTTTATTGTTGTCCATATGCTTGCAAAACCGACCCACGTCTTCAGGGTTGGTATATTGTGCACAAGGTATCACCACATGGTAAATTACCTCGCCCAAACGATGATGATTACAACTTGAACCCACCCACGCATGATGACGGGGAGTTCTATCAACAAGACGAGGGGCTACCAGGGATGCTTGAGATTGACCTAACAGGAGAGATTGAAATGGAAGTAGACGAGGAATGGGTTGTTGACGAGGAAGCTGCAGATGAGGTGCATGAGCTGAGATACTTGGAAATGCTTGACGGACTACAACTAGGCAACGACAGCGATGAGGATGAGGCTGTTGACGATTTGGAGGCTCTTGATAGTGATGACGATACCTATCGTTCAGATAATCCCGATCATGAAGAATATTAGAAATACATGTAATACTATGTTATTTTGTAATTACATTTTCTTTTTTTTGCATACCTTGCTAAGTACTTCTCGTTTATCTTGACTAATACTAGTTTATTCTTTTTAATTGTAGGTGATGGGGCCCACTAGGAGGAGTTGTCACTCGACTTACATGAGATCGAGGGACACGCCACAGGCTGAGGAGACGGAGGCGGAGGCGGAGACGTCACAGAGGCAGAGGAGGCTGAGGGGCAGGCCCAGGCGGGAGCCATCGACTGACCACGAGCGTGGCTCCTCCGCTCTTCTAGGGACAACGACGGCCCTCTAGCCCACGGTGGGCGAGGAGGCGGCTCCACAGATGTACGACGAGGAGGTGGTTCCGCACACGTCCAAGGAGGGGGCAGGGGGTTCGACTTCCTCTACAGCCTCCAAACCCTACTTGCGAGGTCCCAGCCAGCTCCCGAAGCGACCGATTCCTCCTCACCGCCGCCCACTGATTGCACCCAAGGGGGATAAGTAAGTAACTTCATATGTTCTTTATTTGATATGTTGAAAATGATAATAAGAGCTAATAATAACTATTGTTAACAACTTGTGCAGGAACTGGATGCTTGTGGAGGAGGGGATCGAGGCTCGCAATGTCAATGGGATCCTAGGACTTCTATGCAGGGAACACTTCGCTGGCCTGGTGTGGATGTCAGAGGATGAGGACCCAGTGGTACCCTCGTTCGACCAGTACGCCCTCGTCGCCACCGACACTAGAGCATAGAAACTTTGCGGATCGGGTGATTCAGGAGTTGTGGGTAAGCCTTTCTCGCACTACGGCCCTCAATTCATTGCATTCAATGCACATTCTTTAAACAAAATAATGGATACCTCGTGTCTTTATGCAGGACTTCTTCAGATGCAAGCCGGGACAGGAGGATAGGGCGTATCAGGTGGCTTACGCTTCCTGTAAAAGGCGTGTCTCGGACTTGTATTACGAGGCCCGCCTCCAGGCGCACAGAGACTACAACGCCACCTTCCGCAACAGAAGAATCAACAAGACACAGGCAAGAAGGGAGACAGAGGTTCTTACTAGGGAGTAGTACCTACAGGTAAATAGAAAACATCTCCTATTGATTTCTTCTGAGATTAACTATGCCTAATTTGATCTTATGATGGCTTGTAGGTGATTTCAAACTGGTGCGCCACCCACCCCGATTGCTGGGCTGCTATAGTGGACAAATGGTTGGACGCGGACTGGCAGAGGGCGCACCAAGAGAAAAGCGAGCACCGTATGATGATGCCTGGTGTACCTCACCATCGAGGCAGCGCCAAATTTCGGCAAGTATCTTGAAGACATCGTAAGTCTCCACCATTTGTCCTATCTAGCCGCGCTCAGTTTTGCATTATTTCTTACCACATGTTGTTGTCTTTCTCGCAGTCGGCGGCGCACGGTGGCCAACTCACGGCGTATGCTCTGGCCCACATGGGCCCGGCAAAGTCCAACATCAAGTACAACCCGGTTGCGGGCCTAGAGGCGTACACCAACTCCAGCGTCCACACCCGCCTCACTTCTTACACGGAGGCGGCAAAGGTCACCCACGGGCCCGACTACGATCCGAGGACCGAGGCGCCTTGATCTTGAGCTCCTGATGAGGGTGGGGGGAAGGCAAGAAGCATGGTCGTTTCTGGATTGGCGATGGCATCCTCGACACGGGCTCTACTCCTCCTCTCCACCGCCTCCAATCCACGAGCACGAGCTCTAGCGTGCCCATAAGGCAACGGCTGTCATCGGTGGCGGCACTCTAGGTAAGTATTCTAGTTTCATTCGTCGTTCTTTGTCATTTACATTCCTTAGCTATGCATTATTGAAACATTGGTGTCAAATGTTGCAGGCCGAGCTGCAGCAACTTCGGTCCTAGCAGGAGGCCCAGCTGGCTGAGCGGGAGGCCGAGCATCAGAGGCTACAAGCTTTGGAGGCCCAGCAAGCAGGTTTGCTCCAGTTCGTGCAACAACTTGGGCTGCAACAAGGTTGGGAGATCCCAGCCAACCTGCTTGCACCACCACCACCACATCGTCTAGATTCTACTCCGGTGAGTATGAGTACGGATGCTTTACTTTCTATGCTCATGCTTAGTGTCAAACCTAGTGATGGCCTTCGTGCCGGATTTATTGATGTGTGGGCCTTCATGCCGGGTTTGTTGATGTGTCGGCCTTCGTGCCGGAAATGTGGTTGTCGGACTTCGTGCCGACGTTTTTCTTGTAGGTTTTGGAAACCTCCCGTGCGGGAGTGTCTTGCCAAATTTTCAACTTTTCTTTAAACCGCTTACATTTTTATCTTGTCACTCACGTGCAATCTCTTCTCTTTTGTGCAGCATCAATCGGGGGCGGCGTCGAACCATCTCAGAGGGTCGCCGGCATCGCAAGTTGGGGCGTCGCAACCCTCACATTCGCCGTGAGCCGCTTCCGGAGTCGGTTTTATGTAGGCATGCCTTTATGTATTATACTTTGTGAACTTGTGGTTTGTAATATATTGTAGATTTCGGACATAATTGGTCGTTTGTGATATATATATATATGTGGTTTCTGATATATTGTGTTGAATTGTGGTTTCTAATATATATATATATATATATATATATATATATATATATATATATATATATATATATATATGCACTGTTGTTTACATGGAAAGGCAAAAAACAAAAAAAAATTGCTGTGGCTTTGCCGAGTGCAATGACCATTGCACTCGGCAAAGCTGGGAAAATAGCAGCAACAATTTCCCAGATTTGCCAAGTGCAATGGCCATTGCACTCGGCAAAGAAAATTTAAAAAAATAAATAAAAAATGCTTTACCGAGTGCCTTGGCAGTAGCACTCGGCAAAGAAAATTTAAAAAAAATTAATACAGGCTTTGCCGAGTGCCTCGGCGCTATGGCACTCGGCAAAGAATTTTGAAAAAAAAAAGAAAATTCTTTGCCGAGTGTTGTACTCGGCAAAGAAATTAAAAAAAAAATTAAGACCTCGTGAGCCTTCGGCCAACGGCCATCAATCCTTTGCCGAGTGCTAGCTTGACACTCGGCAAAGCCTTTGCCGAGTACCTGAGATTTGGCACTCGGCAAAACAGGCTTTACCGTGAAAAGGTTCGACGGAGCCTCTTTGCCGAGTGTTGCACTCGGCAAAGGATTTGCCGAGTGCATGGGCGCCTTTGCCGAGTGCATGGGCGCCTTTGCCGAGTGCACGGGGCACTCGGCAAAGCGTGTGGCTGCTGTAGTGTATTATTATCATATTATTTTTCTTAGCGCGTCTGAGGCTCCGAGGTTACATTTTCAATAAGATTCTATCCATGCAAAACATAGGTTAATTTACTGGCTTACCTAATAATTCACGGGAACCAATATGACCAATATGAGCGGCTCTGGTGTCGGATAAGTCGACGAAGACATTGACCAGCTCGTAGAGACGTGCTGTGTAGCAGCCGTGTAGCGTTCTGCGTGGTGCATCTTTGCTGACGTATCTCCATTGATTACTGCACTGAAACAGAACCACACAACGGACGACAATCACATCATCTTAATTCGCTACGACTCTGAAGTTATTAATTATCTGATTTCACTAAATTGTTCACCTGGGCGGCTGGGCGATATAAAAAAGCGTTCAGGCGCAATGGCTCCCTCCCAGCACAAACACCGTGCATGCATATATATATATACTCCCTCCGTCCCATTGAGTTTGTCGTTGGAAAACCGTGCCCCCCTCACAATCCCGATTCCCGAGCGACAAACTCAATGGGACGGAGGGAGTATATAGAGAGAGAGGGGATGATGACGACAGCAGCGACGGGCAACGAGCGGGGTAGCCTGGCCGGCGCGACCGCGCTGATCACCAGCGGGTGCATCTTTGCTGACGTATGACGTATCTTGAATATTAATACATAGCCCACTTGTCGGCCGGCGCGACCGCGCAGATCACCGGCGGGTGCACTGTTTGGCACTGTTCATATTTCGTTTTTTATTTCTATTATTTTTAATTATTTTTTGCTTTTTTCTCTTCTTTTTACGGGTTTTTTCCTCTCTCAAAACCGGCTCAGCGTAGCGCGCCTATAGTGGTAGTATATATATAAGCATGGTGCAATGGCTGATAATAATACAGGATCCGACGAGCACAACAAACACCGTGCATATATAGAGAGGGGATGGCAGCAGTACGTGACGGCCAACGAGCGGTGGAGCCGGGCGGGGGTGACGGCTCTGGTCACCGGCGGGAGCAAGGGCATCGGGCACGCCATCTTGGAGGAGCTGGCGGGGCATGGCGCGCGGGGTGCACGTGCTCCCTGGCGTCCACTACGTGAAAAAAGGTTTGTAGCAACGGCACAAATTTTTTATAGGAGCGGCTAGTGATGGAGCGGCCCCTACAGTGACGTGCTGAGGAGCCCAGAGACCAGCCACCCCTACAAATAAAACAGCAGGGGCGCCTGGTGATACGAGCCGCCCCTACAAATGGGTGCTGAGGACCCCAGAGACCAGCCGCCCCTACAAATGGGTCTGATTTGTAGGGGCGGCTCACTCACCAGCCGCCCCTGGTATTAGTATTTGTAGGGGCGGCTGGTGATTCAACCGCCCCTACAAATGCCCGACGTACACCAAACGAAAATATCATCTGCCCTCCCCCCCTCTCTCTCTCCGTCTCGACTCTTCCTTCCCCTCCCTCTCTCTCTCTCCCTCGCTCGTTGTCCCGCGCCGCACCCTCCCTGTCCTCCGAGCCCCTCCTCCGTCTCTCCCCCACGCCGCTGAAAGGTCCTTGTTGGTTTTGGTAATTGAGTGACAACCTAGGTGGACTAATTGTGTTTATATGAGATACACAGGTGATTAGTCCACAGGTACATATGTATGAGCAACATATGCCGTGGAGGTGAAAATGGCTTGGAGATGTTGCAAAGCTCACACATGTGATGATGACATTGACATTGAGTCATGTGATCAAGGTGGAGAAGATCAAGACAAGACTTGGCTTGATGGACCGGTTGCAAGCGTGAAGGGCAAGTCAAAGGCTTTGGAGTGATGAACCGCGTGGCGGTGAAGCTTGAGCAAGACTTGGCGCCGATGGACGATAGCAACCACTACTGGAATCTCGATTTTTTCTGTGGGTGCGAAAACCCACGGAAAAATTCAAATACCGTCAGAAAAATATTTTTCTGACGGTGTACCGTCAGAAAATAACCCACAGAAATAGAATGACAGAAAAATCGACTTTTTCTGTGGGTTCACCGTCAGAAACAATTTTTCTGTGGGTCTCACACGCACAGGAAAATTATGTTCGCCCAGATTAAAACTAATTTTTCCATGCGTTAATCCACACAGAAAAAAAAATAAACACACAGAAAAAAAAGAATTAAACACACAAAAAAAATTATTTTAAAACAGTAGCAACAACGTATTAAAATATATATTGTCCATACAGTAACGAAGTCTACAAGCACGGCTCATAACTAATGACTCATCATATTTCATCATACATGAATAGTATTATTTAGCCATGCATCAACATGTTACATTCAGCAATCTCGATACATATAATCAGCATGAAAGTTGTTACATATCATTGTTGTTCATAACAATGGACTCAATGTTTCAATGTCATTATACAGTTACAAAACACAATGTTATTGAAACCATATAAACAAAGCACAGCTACTGATCAACATATCTACAATCTGTTCTCAAACTAAGAAATTCCCAAAGCCTCCTGCAAAAGACCATTTTTCATTAATTAGAGTAATCTTGTGAATAGGAAAAAATATTCAGAGGTAAAGAGAAAAGTAATTTCAAATAGACATTGAACTGAATGCAAGGATTTCAGTAAGTTTATGAACCATAACTCAAGATAGTGTTTAGGCACTAGTCCACAAATTTCAGTAAGTTTATGAACCCAACCACAAGCCAAGCTGTGAGCAAGGTAACAGGAGACAGCATGCATGCAAGGATTACACTATTATAAAGAAATAGATATGCTGGATCACTGTTTTTAAGGCGGTAAGTCGAGGCGTGGCGTTTAAAGCGGCGTGGCGGCGACGCCATACACATGTCCTAACCAACAATGGAGCAGCAAAATCATACCTTGTTGATGTTGATTGTAGAGCTCTCCTCTTTCCAATTGCCCTTGTTACATGTAGCACACATGCCCTTTGCAAGTCAAAACATATTTGTTATATGATGAATGTAACAGAAACAAGTTGTATAATACTATAATCCAATGAATTAGCTAAGTAAATATGGATCAAGTCTACCTTGTTAATGTGACCTCTCTTTTCTTCTCCCAGGCCACAAGCTACAGGAATAATGAGGAATGCAGCAACGTTAGAAACAACGAGGAATGTAGCAAACATATAAACAAGTTGTGTAAGCTAGGAATCAAATAACAGGAACATGGGTGAATAAAATATGGCATAAGTAGCATCATAGTTAATATGGTCCACAACCAGCCAGCCACATTAGAATTTAGAAGTAATCCACAACCACAAGGTAGTGAGCTACTAGTGGCATAATTAAAAGTAGTCCACATCCACACAGCATACATTTCCAAACCCTAGAAGCACAAAAACAGCCCAATTTAGCAATCACAGACATCCCATTGATAAAAGTACAAAAGCAATAGAATGACATAAGAATAATACAAAAGCAACAGAAAGGTTCTTATCCGATACAGACAAGTGCAATAGAATGACATAAGAACAATTCCAGCTTATAAGATTATACTCGAAACCCATTTGGTACAGCGTAGCAACTCATAAGTATACAGACAAGTGCATATATATTACACAGAAAACATGGACTCTTCTTACCATAGACACACATCTAATTAAATAGGATGTACATTTCATTCTCAAGAAATGAAAAGAGAGTTACAGTAGTTCACTACAAGAGTGATCAGTAGAGGAGAAGAAATGGCACAACAATGAACTCAAGTTGGGAACAACAGTTTGAACTAACAATAGAGGAGAAGAACAATCTTCTAGAAGTTGAACCCATAATATTCTGTTGTTTCTACCGGTTACAAAGATGTTCAAAACTGCAACCTGCTCAGCAGGAATCTCCAGCTCTTATTTGAACAATCAAGTATGGCAAACCTTATAAGTGCATTGCTAGACCACATCATCGATTCAGATTTCAGAAACTTTGGTGTTGCATACATACTTATCTCATGGACAAGGTTAACTGACAGACCCAAGCCCCCGATACCCTACTGACAGACCCAAAGTTGGTCATGAACACATGTATAGGTGGCGACAGTCAAATTGTCACACAAGAAAGAGGAGCCAAACCTGATCCAATCTGAACAAACATTCAAGTCCTAACTCTTAGCATCAATCGGAGCACAAAAGCACAAGAACTACATATATTTCACCTGGAGCAAAAGAACAAGAGCAAAAGAACTCGAGAAATGGCTCAGATTTACCCATTATCAGCATGACAACTGCAACTTAATTTCACCTGGAAATTAATTTAATTCTCTCTCTCTAATGGGAATTGAACTGGCCACAGAACTGGTTGCTTGTACTGGTACAAGCCATCCTAGTTAAGCAGCAAACAGAACAAAATATCCCAAGTACCAGCTCATAAGGTGCTAAAGTGCAGAAGTTCTCTAATGGAAACTTGATTCATCACAGCCACTCAAGAGTAGTACAAAACAAAAAAAAGTCACAAGGCATAGTTAGGGAAGGGGAGAGCAGCGCGGCACGAGACTGGGGTTTCATATCATCTCAGCTCCAGATACTGTTTTCATAGCATCTCACCTGAAAAGCAACCAGGGTAACAAAACAAACAAGTTAAAACATCATCGCAGATTAGAGTCATCTAAATAAAAAGCTGGACAACTTCTCAACAAACCGACTGCACCATTATCAAGTAGTTACTAGAAAATTTTCAGAGCTCTATCATTGCCCAAGACTACTTGTAGACAATCCTAGATTAGTTAATTTTGTGTTCCATCTCTAGCAAGTTTAGTCATTTTTCACTTTAGGAGTTCAATAGACAAAAAATATCTGCACATACAGATAGCTAGCAGCTTGGCATACATCTGATTAAAAGTTAATATCAATCTGCATAATTTGGTTTACAAGAGCAAGTGATTGCAACAATTTCAGAACAAAAATGTTTTGATTCATGGGTATTGGGCAGTGTATTTCTTACTTCTTACCTGAGCATCTCCGGTTCAAATATATTCTACAAAGCTTAGAGAATGCAAATAGATAGGACACCATCAGCTAAAGCAAGAGCAGCAAACAATATCCACAGTTCTAGTAAAGAAAATCAACAACTAGGAAATCGACAACCGTCCGTTCGTTGGAGTCAAGAACAGCTTCCCAGATCCGGGAGAGGAGGCGCCGCCACCACTGCCCCACGCCACGGCCACCACCACCACCACCACAGACCACCGGCCGATCCGGGAGAGGGAGGGCCAGATCCGGCCGGGTGAAGATGGGGGAGGGGAGGAGCACCCGCCGGGGAAGAAGAAGGGAGAGGGGAGGGGCGCCGACGGGGGAGAAGAAGGGGGAGGGGAGGGCCGCCGCCACCACCACGCCCCGCCGTCGGCCACCATCACCACCACCGTAGCCACCGGCCGGATCCGGGAGAGTGAGGGCCAGATCCGGCTGGGTGAAGATGGGGAAGGGGAGGGGCACCCGCCGGAGAAGAAGAAGGGAGAGGGAAGGGGCGCCGGCGGGGGAGAAGAAGGGGAGGGAGGGCCGCCGCCACCACCACCAAGAGCCACCGGCCGGATCCGGGAGAGGAGGGCCAGATCCGGGCGGGTGAAGATGGGGAGGGAGGGGCACCATGGGAAGAAGAAGGGAGAGGGAGGGCGCCGAGAGGGAGAAGAAGGGGAGGGAGGGCCGCCACCACCACCACGCCCACCCACCACCACCACCACCACCACCAAACCACCGGCCGGATCTTGGAGAGGAGGGACAGATCCGGCCGGGTGAAGAAGGGGGAGGGGAGGAGCGGCCGCCCGCCAGGGAAGAAGAAGGGGCGCCATGGGGAGGAGGGGCTGGGGCGGGAGCCCATGAAGAAGGGAGAGGAGGGGCGCTGGGGCCGGGAGGGGAGGGGCGCTGCGGAAGAGAAAAGGGCGGGGCGTGCTCGGAGCGGCACAGGGGCCAGTTTATCCGGTAGAATTTTCGTGTTCGTGTATATATTTTTTCTGTGCGTTTTCAACGAACCGACAGAATAATATTAATTTTTCTGTGTGTATTGACACGCACAGAAAAATCACGTAATTTTTCTGTGGGTTTTCGAATATTTCTGTCGGGATTTTTGAAACGCACAGAAAAATAACGAATTTTTCTGTGTGTATAGAGAAACACACACAGAAAAATGCAACACCCACAGAAGTATTCAAGTTTTCAGTAGTGAACGGTGAAGAGCAAGTAGAGTCAAGATCGATGAACCAATATGATCATGTGATGATATGAAGTGGATCATATCATTGTTGATCGTGTTGGTGCATGTGTTGCATCGATATTGAAGGAGATGGAATGGAATGCGCAAGGCAAAGGTATAACCTAGGGCATTTCATTTCACCGGTCATAGGTGTGTAGAGAAGTTTATGACCGGGTTTAGGATAGATGGCCGTACTATCAAGAGGGGCAAACTTGTTTGTATATCGGTCATCTAGTGTCACTCGAGTGATCTAACTTTGCATTGTCGCTAGGATCGAGTGGCGTGGCAAGTTGAGTGGCTAACATCCTTTGGGAAATGATTGTGAAAATGCTAACACACATACACATGGTGGTGTACACTTGGTGGTGTTGGCACATTTACAAAGGAGGTGGTGTTTGCAGGGGTGAGATGGGTTTGGGTCCCTCTCTTTCTATTGCGCCGGATGCAAGTTCTTGTGGTTAGCACATTGGAGCAAGGGTGATGAAGTTAGAAGTGAAAACGAGTTAGTCGCGAAGATGCTGGCGTCGGTCAACTGACCGGACGCTGGATCTGAATGCACCGGACGCTGGCAGGCTGCGTCCGGTCAGGCTGACGTACGATGACGCAGAAGCTGGAGTGTGACCGGACGCTGGCTGCGTCCGATCAAGTGTGACCGGACGCGTCCGGTCGAGGTCGGTACCTTATTGGAAACGACCGAACGCTGGGGGTTCAGCGTCCGGTCAGTTGAAAGCTGCCGCGTCCGGTCAAGTCAAGTGACCGTTGGAATCGACACGTGTGGCCGTCTGCGCGATCGGACGCCGAGGTCCAGCGTCCGGTCAACACGACCGGAGCGTCCGGTCGGCCCGACCGCTGCCAGTGAAGGGGTAACGGCTAGTTTAGCCCTTTGGGGCTATAAATAGAAGTGGCTCTCGGCCATGGTCTGGTGCTTGAGCACCTCAAGGGACTTAGTGTCCATGCTTGTGAGTGCTTGGAGCCCTCCATCACATATACTTGATAGTGATCATTCGATTGTGTGAGTGAGTGATTCTAGTGCGATTGCATCGTGAGGTTGCATCGAGTGGCACTAGGTGGTCGTGTTTGCAAGCCGGTGGTGCTTGTTACTCTTGGAGGTTGCCACCTCCTAGACAAATTTTGGTGGTGGTCTCCGTCCGAAGCCCGCAAGAAGCTTGTGCGGCGCTCCGGAGAAGTGCTTGTGAGGGGTACTTGTGCTTGCCCTGTGAAGTCGCTAAGAGCAACTTTAGTAAAGTGTGTCATTGAGTTACCCTCACTCAAGGGGTAGGTTCTTGTGGTGCCCGACCTGCGGGCTTAGCGGGTGATGCTAATTAGCCACGAACCACCAAGTGAGCGGTCGACCTTAGCAGGGGACTAAGCGTGTTGGCAAACACGTGAACCTCGGGAGAAAAATCATCGTGTCAACCTTGTTCTTCCCGTTGGTTTGCATCCCCATTACACAAGCTTGCAATTACTTATATATATATCTTAAGCTTGTGTAGTTGCTCTTGTAATTAGATAGCTTGTGTAGCTAGCTAATTACCTTCTTGCTTGTGTAGCATAGAAGTAGCTCCCTCATGTGGCTAATTTGGTTTTAGTAACCTTGTTAGTCACATTGCTTAGTTTGTGTAGCTAAGTATTTGCGCTCTCTAATTAGGCATTGGTTGCCTTGTTATTGAGCACTTTGCTAGTGAGATTAGTTAGCTTTGTGCTTTTGCTTACTAGCATGTGTAGGAGCTCCTTGTTACTTAAAGTACTAGTGGCATAGGTTTGTGTGACCTTGCTCCTAGAATTGTTTAGGAGAGCTCTAGCTAGCCCGGCACCTTAGTTGCTTTATTAGTATCTTTGCAAGGTGCTAGTGAACATATATAGAGGGGTGTAGTCTTGGCTAGACCGATTGTTTTAATTCCGCATTTATATCGGTTAGCCGACGCGATTAATTTTAGAAAAGACTATTCACCCCCCTCTAGTCCGCCATCTCGACCCTTCAGCCTCCCTCCTCTCCCCCACGCTATGACCCTCCCTCTCAATGAGCGCATGGCGTCGCACCCCCTCCTCCAAATAGCCGGCGATCGCGCGGGGGCCGTCCTTCGAGCTCTGGCGCGCTGCTAGAGGCCGCATGAAGCACATGGTGGCGGCCACCACTAGATCCGGCGAGGATGAGCTCGATCCGGCGAGGACCAGCCCAGACAGCAAGCCCGCCGCGCCTGCCACTGGGGGTTCGCCGCCCGCCGACAGCAAGCCCGCCGGGTTCTCCAACCACGCCGACGGCCGCTCCTCCCAGCCCCAGGTTCGTGCGCGTGCCCCCGATCCGATGCCACAGTGAGTTAGGTGCCGACCGATGACGCGATCTGTGGGAGTTCGAGTTCGATGTGGGCTCTAGAGGGATAGATCCGATGTGTCGGATGTATTTGTTCTGTTGGGGCGTTATGGGTTCGATGTCTAGTGGGTGCAGCGGTTATTATTGCTAGCCTGTGATTTCAACTGGTGGTTGTGTGGCGATTTGATTCCCCACCAATAATTAATGCAAACAAAAGTAAAACCTAGTCGGTGAAGTGACGGTTCTGTACGAATTCATGTGGGTTAGTGAAGTTAGATGCCCAATGCTTATCAATTATGATAGGAAATCTTCTGTTTCTGTCAGTCTTGAGATTACCTGTACAACTTACCTCTGCTTATTATAATATATCATCTTATTCTGCAATCTATGTTTATGTTTCATAGTTCGTGTTGTGCAGATTAGCATACGAAGTAAGCCGCATGTTGGCATTTGATTGCTGGCCGGTTAAGGCTTCTTTTGACTAAGTGCTAGGTGCATTTTCTTTTGACCTATAGTTGGATTAGTTTTTGCTGCTTGTGGACTGATGGAGCTGTGTCAATCTTTGCCAACCTTTGTACCTGCTTAGTACCATGGTTTACAGTTATTACAGTTTTTGTTGTTTGTGTTCATAATTACAGCCACCTGACTTTTTGAATTATTTCTTTTTCTCTAGCACGAGACACAATCACATGCCGAGATCATTTAGGTGAACCATTTTGCTTATATATACTAGTTTATTAGGCATTTATAATATTTCTACAACTTAATTTAGTTAGCAAACTAACACATCCAACCTGAATCTTGGAGTTCCATAGTCAGTCTGTTAGTGGTATTCCTAAGCTGCCTAATTTTTTGAAAAACTTAGTAACTAGAACTCTTTGCAGTTCCATAGTCATGCACCACTTGAGGTGTTTATTAGTGACTTTGTGTTGTATTTGTTGGCTCTCATCTGAGCATACCAAAACATGAATTATATTCTGATTCTGTCTTGGTAGTTTACTTCTGCTAGTTTCAAGGGATTCTAGAAATTGGTGCAATATTTTGACCAAGCACCTCCACAACATGCACTTCCTATTGTTGCTGCTGGTGCTATCCCTGGTATGATTCTTCTTTACATATATTTATCCATAATTGGAATTACTCATCTATGATTAGTTAATATGCGTACAAATTAATAAAAATGATATTAAAATTGTTCTTTAAGCTTTATATATCAATGTTAATATATAAACTAGTGGTTCTGATAAGGTACTGAACTTTATTATGCCTAAGATTCTTTAGCGAGTTTGGCATTTGGCAACTCCGCTCTAATCTGAACTGTCTCCACAAAGAGTTATCCTTGTTAGGAATCAGATTTCTTCTGTATAGAAGAACTAATTTCATTTTGTGGAGGACACTCTCTGGTTTGATATCTTGTTCGTCTTCATATCAGCATGTGTTACATTTTTGGTAGTTTCATAGTTTGATTTTCTTGAAACAATATGCTACAGCTGATTGGAGTTTTGAGGGGAAAATATGATTTTCAAAAATTCTTCTGTTGATGAATTGCAGGTCAGCTTCCTGGTGTCACTGTTCCTATTACCGGGGTTGGGGTGCTTCCAAACTTGTATAATTTGGCTGCTGGACAGGTAATCCATGTGTTTCCTTTTTGGGTTTTTTAATTTGAGTTTCAACCATGAATGGTCATTCTGTCATGATCTGGCATCCAAATTTGATAATCAACTGTCCTTGTTTCTTGGACACACTTGTATCTTGTATTATTTGATCATGTTTGTTGCTTTCTAATTTTGCTTGCCTTGCATCAGTTCAACCCCTTGTTATTCAGCCACAAGCCATGACACAACAGGCTACGCGACATGCTCGGCGTGTCTATGTGGGTGGACCTCCTCCAACTGCTAATGAGCAGGTAATTACTTGGATAGCTTAATTTTTTTTTTCACTTGTTCCTATTTGATCTTCTATATCCTTACCAGTTCATTATTTCATACAGACCGTTGCCATATTCTTCAATGGAGTTATGGCTGCTATTGGAGGAAACACAGCTGGTCCAGGTGATGCTGTTCTTAATGTCTACATAAACCAGTGGTTAGAACTTGGTGTATTCAGTAATTTCTATACATTCCTATAGTGGTTTAAGGCAAAGATGATGCAATCTGTCTTACTTTGTATTTCTATTTTTTTTCTTAGTCTGAGTTCTTTGTGTGCGGCTATGGTATGTTTGTCGAAATTATGAAAATTCCCTTTCCATATAAAATGGTTTGCTCCATATGTAAATATATCTGACATAGTTAAAGTTCATATGGTTTTGAGGCAGAACAAGGTTGGTTAGTTTACTTGTTTATCTTTAATGCTAATTGAAAAATATATGTTCTGGTCGAATTTGAATTGTAAATTTAAATTTTTTTAGCGAAATAATGATTTGTAGGGGCGGTTAGTACTGTAGCCGCCCCTACAAATCGATTTATAGGGGTGGCTGGTGTTCTCAGACCGCCCCTACAAATCGATTTATAACCACCCTTTCCTAGGGGCGGCTGGCAAAACCGCACCTACAGATGTTTACCAGCCGCCCCTGGAAATGGTTTTCTACGTAGTGGTCGCGGAGCTGGAGGAGTGCCGCTAGCGGTGGGTGGAGGAGAAGGGTCTCCAGGTCACTGTCTCCGTCTGCAACGTGGCCGTGCGCGCCGAGAGGGAGGCACTCATGAACACCGTCAAGAACGTCTTCGCCAGCAAGCTCGACATTCTTGTTGAAGCCGGCGGTGGAGTGCACCGGCGAGGACTACGCGCGGATCATGGCAACCAACCTGGAGTCGTGCTTCCACCTCATCCAGCTCGCGCACTCGCTCCTCCGCAACGCCTCCATCACCGGCAGCGGGAGCATCGTTCGCATCTCCTTCACCACAGGCCGCCTCGGCAGTCCAGGGATCGTGCTTTACAGCACTGCAAAAGGTACCCATTTCTAACATTCATGTTGCATATCTATCTATATGTTTAATTTTATTGTGTGGCTTTACAGCCCAGGGATCGTGCTTTACAGCTCTGTTTCGTTTGTCTTATGAGTCGTACTTTTTTTAGTGAAGTAATAGTATTTTTCTCTGACAATAAATCGGCGAAAAATATTTTTTAGCTTGTCTTTTCAGTGAAGGAGGGATGAACCAGCTCACACGGAGCCTGGCGACTGAGTGGGCCCACGACAAGATTCGTGTGAACTGCGTCGCACCAGGGTTTGTCATGACAGACATGCCCAAAAAAGTACGTGTACATTTTTACCTCATGCACACTCACACGTCCTTGTACATTTTTACCATTTATTTCATGGTTCCTCTTTCTTTTTTCTTTTTCTTTTTTTACCATGAGCTCGATCAGCTACAGAATTCCAATAATGTTCTTTGCCGTAATCTGTCTTGAGTTGGCAGGTTGCAAACTCGGAGGCTATCGAGCAAGAATCTACGCGCAAGATTCCACTGCGCCGGGTCGGGGAGCCGGAAGATGTGGCGTCCCTGGTGTCGTTTCTGTGTATGCCGGCCGAATTTTTTATTTTTTAGCTTTTTTTTAAGTTTTTCACAAATACATATCTGGAGGAAAGATTTCAGAATCTGGACCCTTAGCTCGGCGCCATCATCGCTAGTGCCGAGCTTACACTGCTCGGTGCCCATCGCTGGCGTCGAGATCTTGAACTCGACGCTGACATGACGTTGATTTGACAGGCAGCTCGACGCCATAAACGCTGACGCCGAGTCTCCTCGCAATCGTCCGTCGTCTGTCCATTCCTCGTCTCGTCTGCTGGACCGAGAGGCCCAAACCCGGAAACCTGGTGGGCATGTCATCAATCCGCCTGCCTTTTGGGGGCTTTGGAGACAAGTCGGTCTGGCCCGCTGCCGCAGGCAGAAACCACTGTGAATTGACTTGGGTGCAAGCTCTGCTATGTATTCGTCATGTAACAATTAGGTGATTTGCCTATTTTTCCCTCAAATAAAATAAAGACGGATAAAGTTGAGGTAAGACCGATGGTGATGGGATAAAAGCAAACAATAGCGGAATGCGGCAGTGTCGCTTTTGAAGCTTTTCTATGTAACATGCAAGCAAAGTCCTCCATCCTCATCACAACTACAGCCGAACAGTGTTTTTTAGACAACGTGAATTTCATTCACGGTGTTTGGTTGCCATCCTAAATTTTAGTCGCTGTCTCATCGAATGTTTGACACATGCATATAGTATTAAATATACACTAATTACGAAACTAATTGCATAGTTTACGATTAATTTGCGAGACGAATCTTTTAAGCCTAATTAGTCAATGATTTGACAATGTGGTGCTACAGTAAACATGTGCTAATGACGGATTAATTAGGCTTAAAAATTCATCTCGTGGAGTACTGACCGATTATGTAATTTATTTTTTTATTAGTATCTGAACACTCCATGCAACATCCTTCCAACATACCTCCTGAATTTTAGTCATCGGATCAAAACAGCACCTTAGACAGGAAGCCGATTAGTTTCTACACATCCACCATCTCGAAAATCAATCGTCTGTAACTGTACATTCCACTCATCCACTGACCACTGAGAGACAGATACAGGGACATGACATGACACGCACAGATGCGTAGGCAAAAATGGACGCAACGACTACCGCGGTCTGGCACGTCGGCAAGCTTGTCTCGCGATCAGGCATCACCCTCCATCGACATGGGTTAGCTCGGCCGTTGTTTCAGCGAGTCAAGTGACCACCTCTCCATCGGACAAGAGCACACCCTTTCTTTCACACTGACTGCAGAGTCAGACTAACGGACCGGCCCCGTCTTTATTAGCAGCGCGTACCGGCACCACTCGCCTACGACACGCAGCGCAACACAGCAGCGTGCACAGCAGACGCATACAAAGTCGCTCTCCTCCGGTACCAGAGCGCTTGGCGTCCTCCCCTTCCCTGCAGCCTCGCTCGCTCCCAGCCACATCCCCGGCGGCCGGCCCGACGGCCCCGACCCCGAACATGGAGAGAAACTGCATGAGCGCACGGCTACCGGCCATGCTGCTGGCAATGCTTCTGCTGCTGGCGATCGAGCTCGCCTCCTTCGGCTGCTGCGGCCACAGGATTCCCCGAGCGGACGTGGCGGCGTGGAGGCACGGGCGGGTGGTGGCGGCGGCGGCGACGACGACGATGGCAGGCGTGCGCGCTACGCCCCCCTCCCCCGCGGCAGCCCGGGACGCCGAGGCGGTGCTCGGTGAGTCCAAGAGGCTGGTGCCGCAGGGCTCCAACCCGCTGCACAACTAGGGCGAGAGCGAGGAAGCAAGCGCAGGCAAGGTTCTTCGATAGTTCGGCTAGCTTCCATATTTTTCTCCCTCTGCTAGTCTGCTCAATCACACACAGCGATAGATGTGCGCCTGTAACTGTAATTAGATAGCGCCGCAGCAGTAGGGTAGGGCTCTGGATCCAGCCCAACACGGAGCAAGAGTGTACATGCATGCTTCTTTTGCCATGTTCTTCCGATCCAATCGAGCAACGATTTGATTCATTAGATAGGGAAGGGGAAGCAATGATTGCGAGTTGCTGTCTTTGGTTCTTTGCTGCGAGAGCTGGGACTCTGGGAGCGGAGCATCAGCTGGCCGGCTGGGCCTGTTTTTTTCTTCTCCCGGAGTTCCGGCCAGCCGTGTCAGTGCAGGGTGTTTTGCGTCATTTCCGCTCGCCGCCGGGGCGACGTCGTAGCGAGCAAGCGGACATGGGAGCCCGGACAAGCTGGTGCTTTGTCACGCCTCGCTGAAACTATGATTTCGAGTTACTAGCATTTTTGTTCGCTTGCGAGCAGAGCATGCACGCCAACGCCATCCTCAGCGGCATGCCGGCATCCTACATATCTTATCACCCAGTGTCTACGGTTGGGGCCGTACAGGGCGCCAAGCTCGGCCCCGGTGTCTACGGCGCCAGCGTCTACGGCGCCAAGCTGCCTGCCAAATCATTAGCGCCACGTCAATGTTGAGCTCAAGATCTCGGCGCTGAGTAGTGTAAGATCGGCGCCAGCGACGATGACGCCGAGCTAAGGGTCTAGATTCTGAAATATTTTTTTCAGGGACGTATTTGTGAAAACTTTCAGAAAAGGGGCTAAAAAATAAAAAATTCGGGTATTCCGGCGGCCTCCTATGTCACCGGCCAAGTCATCTATGTTGACGGTGGCCGAACCATAAGCGCTTGACCAGCATCTATGTAAAAGTTAAACTTACTCGATCCACAAACTACAATGGGGAGCACCTAAATGTGTGTGATAAAAATATTTCCATGCATTGTCAGCGAGTGGGTGGACGTTCCAGCTCAGTGGTCCAAGCAATCACCAATGACTAATGAGAGAACCAATGGCAAGTAAAACGATAAATAAAATTTCCAAGAGGTGGTCGGTAGGGATTGGATCTGGACAACTTCACAAAGCTGTTTATTAGCTTCTCCTACCAAACGGAGGCTTTTGAAACCTGCTTCGCCCTTGAAGCCCCGTAGATCGCAATCTCTTATACTAAGTAGCGCTGGTATTCAGCTGATGAGGCACAACAGCGGCGGAAGCGCGGGCGACCAATGGCGATGGTCGGGTCCGAAGCAGATCTCGGCTCCCGGCGGTGCCACGTGCTGTGTACTCATGGCAGCCGCTAGTGTTGTGCTCAGGACGGGCCATAGCGGGAGCGGGGGCGCGGGAGAGGCCGCTGGGGACTGCGCACTTGCCAATGCTCGGCTCAGGGCCACCGGCCACCTGGAGCGACGGTGAGGGAGAGGCCGGCAGGGAGCACGCAGCAACCCGTGATGTGCTCAGGGAGTGCCGAAGTGGAGGCTTAGGTGAGGCCACCGAGGAGCGGACGCCCACCAATGCTCGTGGGCACGGCGCTGGGGTGCTCACGTGTGTGTGTAATCACTGGGGAGAAGGGCCGTGTGTCGGGAGAGATAAGAAAGACCATGTGGGAAGAAAGAAGAGAGGATTGAAAGGGAAAAATAGAAAGAAATTAATTAAAAAAGATAAGGGCACTATGGTCATCTTGTTATTTTTGTCCAATGGAAGAAGCTGTTTTTCTAGCAAATGGTTGACCAAGATAGTTTGTGTTCCACCAGTAGAGTTCCTTTTTTACCAAAAGCTAAAAAAAATTTACTTCACTATAGTGAAGCTGAGTTATACCAAACATGCCAATAATGGAACTCTGTGCATGTCACCTTTTTTCTCCAACTTATGCACATCACTTTCACTTCGAAATTGAGTCGTTGCTGATTTAATAAACACAGTATATGGCACGAAATACATACAACGTACATGATTTGATTTGTTCTGCCAAACCATATTCATCAAATTATATCACTTTATATATTTGCATCAATCGTGCATGACATATATTGTCCATTATAAGTTATAACACAGACAGCCCAGAGGATGGAAACAGTAGTGTTGGTCTAGCTACGCACCGGAATAATACTCACGACTTCTGTTGTTAAAAAAAAATACTCACGATTTCTTTCATACACCTGCGAGTACGTCTGGTACCAGTTGAATATAAAGGTACCAGACTTCGGAAGCGCTCGCATGTTGGCTGAAAGCATGGTGAATTTAGGAGAAGCGTGTCATGCTGATTTTCATTGATTATACACGTACAAGAAATCATGCAGATGTGTGAAGCGTGCGCTGCAGATTTTCATTAATCGTGTGTATATGGTACATATATATGAAAATGAAAGCATGCATGCTGGTGGGAAAAGCGTGTGGTGCTGATTTTCCATTATTACTAGAGAAACGGGTTATCTGTTTTGTCCTTTGCTTGCACGACAGCAGGATCAATGATGATGAGGCAACACAGAGTTGCCATTGTTGCGATGGATGTCATGGAAGTGAAGACTTCGTCAGGTCTTAGTCTAATTTTATGTCAATCTTATGTGGTCTTTCTTTCCTATGCTGGGTCTTTCTTAATATATCTATAAGTAATATAGATTTCCCTAGGGTGCCTTTACTATTACATAAATGGTTTTCGGAAAGGTATTTCCACTGCTGATTCTATTAAAAATAATGGTGGTAACATATCACCACCGATATCGCTGGTTTTATTTCGATGAAAATTGAACTGGCGGTGGAAATGGGATGTAGTAAGTAACTGAGAAAACCACCTCTCCCATCATCACCCTCAACCTAGGCACTGCCATCATCTCTCTTTCCTCCCCCGACCCCCCGCCTCCTATCTCTCACCTCGGTCGGCGCCTCACTTCAGGCGCGATGAGGATAGGGCTCGTCGTCCCCTTCCCAAGCGTGGCGGCAACAGGGCTCCCCCTGTCTATGCACAGTAAATGTGTTAATGTCTTCCTGGCTAACTTATAGGACATCATATGATCAGGCAAGCCATATCAAGTGATCTGGTGAATGCTCTAGCGAGGAATCTTCTCTCTTTCTTCTTTGTTTTAGCCCAAATCTTGATCAAACCTTATCCACACAAAAATGATTTTACAAGACAAGCCTTTCTATTTTCAGAGGTGGACAACAATTCTATGGGTCTCCTCAAATAGTTTGGCATTTTAGGAGGCATTTTACTCATTTACAGAGACAACCCACCTCAAAAAATCGATTAACATAGGTGGGCCTCATATGGCGTCTGCCTATGAAAATGGGTGTTATTTTTAGAGGCTTACACCTTTAGAGGCCTACCTCTATTAACGGATCTGAAGCCCAAGGCCCATCTCAAAGCCTAGAATTACATTTGAGTATATAAATCAGCTAGGGTTTCGACTCCATCTGTCTCTCCCACCTACCCATTTGTCCATCCACCCGTTGCCTCTGATTCTTCCAGTCCTCTCCCTCTATCCCACCTGCCCCTTCCCCTCTCACTTTCCACAGAGTGGAGCACCATTTTCCTGCCTCGCCAGGATCCCACAGGTGGGCCGCTACTCCCCAGCCCCCCGGAGGATCCCACAGGTGGAGCGCCACTCCCCCGCAACGTGCCGGGATCCGACACCCAGAGGTCGTCCCTATCAAGATTTGGTGACTAGAGGTCGTCCCGTCAGGATCTAGCACCTAGAGTTCGTCCCCGCTAGTATCCGGAGGCTAGAGGTCATCTCGCCGTGATCCGGCGCCTAGAGGTCGTCCCCCACTGGGATCCTATGCCTAGAGGTTGTCCCCGCTGTGATTCGGCTACTGGAGGTCATCCCCGCCAGTATCCGGGGCCTAGAGGCCCCCACCTCTGGCCAACACTTCCTAACCACAGCGACTTTGATGGAGAGGAGATCAAAGTCTAGCGCCTCCGTGTCATTGCTTCCACCTCCAACCAAGAAGACCATTGTGTGGATCTCGTGACCAAACAAAAAGTCCAGGAGGGAGGACCATGACGTGGCATGGGTGGAGCTCAGTATGATCTGGTGGGCCATGGTGGTGGAGGGGCGGTGTTGGACAACAATGAGCACCAGTGGGGGCAACATGACACCTAGATGATGGGATTGGCGGCGGGCTTAGGAGTAGGCTTGGCGGCGGTCTCAAGAGTGGCCTTGTCAGCAGAGCCATTTTTTTATTTTTTTCTGATTTTCGAAGGTGGGCATATTGCCCGTCTCCGCTGTATTGGATTAACAGTGATGTTGTTCTGGAGGCGGAAGGTGCTGCCACCTCTAGAACTATTTTGGACCTTGTTTGTTATTGTTTATAGTAGTAGTGAGCCTTGTATTCCCGTGACCCATTATAACATGTCTAACACATTTTTAGCATACTTTTTAGTCATAGACTTGTGTTTTCATCTCCATCTTCAAAACTAAATGATATCATCAAGGGCACATGCTCCTTACAGGGGCGAACACTAGTAGAAAAGCAGGTTTCACTCCCGGTTGGTAGGGGCCTTTAATCCCGGTTGACCAACCGGGACTAGGAATCCGAGACTAAAGGCATGACTCTACAGTCCCGGCTGCTCTAAACCTGGACTAAAGGTCCTCGGAGACTAAAAAATAATACCTCCCACCCTTGTGCCTCACAGGATTCGAACCCAAGACCACATGTATTGCCTCACGCACACCTTTCCACCCCACCAACACAGCACGAGTCTAGATGGGATTCTTTTCTTTTGACGTAACCCGTCAGAGGACCTTTAGTCCGGGTTCATAACACCAACCGGGAGTAAAAGGGTCAACATTAGTCCGGGTTGATGATATTAACCAGGACTAAAGGGTCAAGGCTCTTTAGTCCAGGTCCGTAACACCAACCGGGACTAATGTAGACCTTTTAGTCCAGGTTGGTGTTACTGACCGGGACTGGTCTTCTGACGCCCAAGAAACTTGGACCCGGGACTAATGCTCACATTAGTCCTGGGTCCAATTCTAGCCGAGACTAATGTGCTGAACCGAAAGTATGTTCTCTATTAGTGGAAAGAGACTGGCTGAGTGAAACCCTAGCCACCTATGTACTCTCGGAACAATAATATGCCTTGATACTTGTCTCAGCTATATTTTTAGATAGAGAGGGCTAAAGGCCTTAAGGCCTAGGGGTTGCATCTTCTAATTCCCAAGACTCTCATGTGTTGGAAACAATGTAGATAAATTTTATCTGCATGAAACTCATTTCATCATATCTCTCCCTTTATCTATATTATGCCATGTCAACTTATTTAATGTGCATGCCCGCTGAGAGTCTGAGACTGGCCTTAAGAGGCATGTCCCTGTCGTACGTCGACCTCTTAAGCTCTCTTAGTTTCCTCTAAAAATTGAATTTTGATTTACAGAGACAAGTATTTATCATTGCGCCTCCTATAATTTTAAGAGACAGCACATTTTACTAACCGCCTTTGTAAATGAGATGTAGTGTCTTCTAACACTTTTATGTAGTTAGCCACCCAATCCTTAATTAGTGTGTAACATTATGGTAGTGTTTGGTTCACATCAGTGTAACGTGATTCGATTACTGCCGGTAACTCCATTAATTAATGTTTGTTTTTGGCCTCGTGGAATCGAGTACCGCCGTTATCAGATACCATATTGTATAAAGCTGATACAGCTCCAGCCCCCGTGTAATCAGATTACGGACTCGTCTTCCCGCGTAATCATATTCCCTTTGCGTTTCCAATACCATTTCAGCAACCAAACATGTCGTATATTGCTGTGTACGAATTAGTCCAACAAAAAAACATAAAGAAGCAGATTCCATATAGAGCAGAGCTACCTACGACTTATCCGTGGAACCTAGTCATTGATTGCACTCTTAACTGAAGAAAACTATAGGCTCATCACCTACAAAAACAAAACGAGTAAGTAAACAACCGGCAATCATAAAACACGTTCTTTTTTGTTCGGAAACACCAATGAGCAACGCTTGTAACTACTTGCAGCCAGTGAGATTAGAGGCCTGTCCAAGAGGGAGAGAAAAGAAACTATCGCTGACTGGTCAGCCTCAATAATAGGTAGCTAAAGGCTTGTTCATGTGCATGCATGGTTTCCCAAGAAATATATACTCGTACTTATATCACAAGCAGGTACGGTGCATCTCCCAGTCACGCTCTTTCTTTAACATCTACTCTCGGCAATAGTCGGCAGCCAATTGTTAGTACGTTGCCATCACATGCATGTGCACATACATATCTATCTAGCTATATAAGAACTTTAAGTTTGAGGCATGTCCCATCGGTTTTACTGTTCATCCGACTCACCTCAAGACCCGCATCGCTGTAGATCAACAGTGACGGGTATCGGACCCGTGATGAACAGTACGGAGCACGATAAACAGTCCCGACCCGCTAAGGAACAGCACCAACCTTTTTCTCTTTTTTTTTCGTTCACACCTGAAAATTAAAAAAAAAACCGTGCGAAGCACGGGGCCTCCAGCTAGTATTATATAAATACGTACATCCATGTATAAGCGCTAAATGCAAGCCTCAACTCACAGTCCTTTGCTTACCCTGCCTTGGAAACTTCGAACTCGATTCAGAGAGAGAGATCATGTGCCAAGAGAAGAAGTCAGGGGGCTGCGCCAAGTGCACCGTTTCAGCCTCCTCTTCCGCGTCGCCAGCATAGGCTTGGCGGCGGTGGCCGCGGAGGCCATCGCCACGGCGAGCCAGTGCACCGTCTACGCCGACTACGGCGCGCGCCCGCGCACCGTCACGTACAGCGACTTCCATGCCTTCGTGTACGTACACCAGACCAGAGAACTAAAAATCCATTGCCGCAAGTACCTGCACAACATTTGTACATTTGCGGCTGTGATGCAGGTACCTGGTGGCGGCGACCGCTATTGCCACGCTGCTAGAGGCAGTAGTCCTGTTCCTCAGCTCGAAGAAGAAGGGCAGGAGAAAGACAGCCTGGAGGGTGCTCATGCTGCTCCACGGCGCCGTCGTGCCCGCGCTGCTCTACACGTCCGCCGGCGCGCGTTCGCCGTCAGTTGGGACGTCTCCTACTACTTGGAGCCCAGTGGGAGAAGCTTCAGCGTCTGCCACAGCAGCGTCGGCGGCGGCTGCTTCTGCGAGCAGGTGCACGTGTCCATGTGGCTCGCGCTCGGCGCCGTGTCCATTGCTGAGTTCCTGACCACATTGCGATGGTGCCATGGCAGTGGGTTGGGTTCGGACTCTGGCTCTGACTCAGACTCGGACTCGGATTCGGAGTCCGTCTGTCGGCATGGGTGCCATTGCAAGCATTAGGATGTGCCATCTTTTTTGCTTTTGAATTTGTTGGTAAATCAATAATTGTAAATCCATGGCTTGTTTACCCTTTGTGATTGTTTGGCCACAAGTCGTAATGTAGCTTTTTTTTGGTTAAAAATAAAAAAAAGCATGCAACTCTGCTAAGTGTACTGCAAGAAAGGAAAAGGATTCAAAGTGGACTGGACCAAACAGAGGGGGCTTAATTGATCCGTTGGCCTGTCAGTTCCCAAAGCATGTTGGGCCGTCACTTTGAGTTGCAAAGCAAGTGCTGGGCCGTCAGTTTGACTCATGAATGCATAATTCTGAGCAGAGATGTTAACAATATATATACTACTACTATGAATTAACCATGGAACCTAATCATTGCTAATACCCTAATACTATAGGCAAATTTGTTGGCTTGCCAAGCAAACTAAGCGATTTAGCGAGTAAACTAGTGGCGAACCGCCGTCGATATAATATGCAAGTATGTAACAACTAGTAGAATCAAGTGAGATTAGAATATTAGATGCTAATCCACTAATTAGTCATTACCAAGAAAGCAAGAAAACAAAACGGAAGTGAGCTTGTCGTGCTAACGAACGTTAGTTGAGCGTGCAAACATGCCGCCTCCAATCACTCCCGTTGACGATCTCTTCATCATCCACTTGTTAGTTGTCACCAAATGCTCATATATGTATATATACATCTACGCGACAGCTCAAGCTAGCTAAGGCTCAACAAGCTCAAAGTCAACAATCGAGCTTCTAACAAGCTAGCTTGCTCATCCATCCATCGATCGGCGCACGTCAACCATGCACGACGAGGAGAAGAAGGAATCCAAGTGGGCGACGGCGGTGAGCATCGCCGGCCGCATCGCGGGCATGGGCCTGGCGGTGGCGGCGGCGGTGCTGATGGCCACGGCGAGCCAGTGCACGGTGTACGCGGCTTATGGCGCGCGGCCACGGACTGTCACCTACAGCGACTTCCCGCCCTTCGTCTACCTGGTAGGCGCCACCTCCATCGCGGCGTTCCTAGAGGCCATCGCCATCTTCCTCGTCGTGTGGAAGAAGGGCAAGGACAAGACGGCCAAGGTGCTCATGCCGTTGCTGGGCGTCGCCGTGCCCGCGCTGCTCTACTCGGCGACTGGGGCCGCGTTCGCGGCGGTGTCCGACATGTCCTACTGCTCCGCCAACGGCAGGCGCGTCAGCGTCTGCGCCGGGAGCGCCGCCGCCGGCGGTATCGGCGGCAGCAACTTCTGCAGCCAGGTGCATATCTCCGTCTACCTCTCGCTGGCCGCGGCCGTCTCCGTGTCCGTCGCCGAGGTGGTCAGGGGCGTCGGAGGCTCGGCGTCCGGTGGAGATTCGGACTCGAAGTCCAGCTCCAGCTCTGAGTCCGGCGGTTGTGACCATGGGTGCCATCACAAGCATTAGGTTTTGCGTTTTGGACCATGGTGTGGCTTAATTTCATCTTCTGAATTCATTTCCATTGGTGGCCCTTCTGTATTGTATACGTACCAACAGTATCATGGATAAAAATGCTATTGGAATATGCATTGTGATAGATGTCATCTTGGACTCCTTTTATAGTTTTTTTAACGAAATTTTGCGTGCAGAAGTAGCTCTGGCAATTATCATTCCCTCGCTTATTTACTCCGGTCACAAATAAGCAACATGTATGGCCTATGTACACTTTCTTGGTAATAATGTTATAAAGCATCGCGAAAACAATACTATTTGTCAATAAAAATCAACACATTTACAAATTTCAAAAATTAATTAATACCGTGATACGCAGTCCTCTCATGAATATTCAAAGTAAAAATTATCCAAATTGAACAAACAGAAAGTACCTTATAATGGAATGTAGACCATAATATAGTTGCCCAAGAAGTAAAACATAAGATTTTGTGGAATACCGAAATTAAGTGATGTGTACTTGGCCTCTAGAATATAATCTTGACTACTACCTCGATTTTATAGTTTATAAAGCATTGCAAAACCCTAGCTAGTCACGGAACTATTCCACACAAATTCATTAATTTTCGAATATCAAAATGAAGAAATAAAAAATAATTTGTGAAACAAAGTTTTTATTTATAACTATTCATAAAACACAATATGGCGTACTTGTGACTATACGGAATACCTGGCCAAAGGTCAAAAGTAATATATAATATACACTGAAAATACACCCTCACCGACTGTTAGTGAGACATGGAAACGAAAATAAGTTGTGTAAAGACTCGATGAACTAATGGTTTGTTTGGTTTCTGAAGTCGCCCCATGCTTCATGAGGTGATATATCATAAGTTCATCTATGAGTTTTGACGGAATCAACCCATTACTCATGCATATACTAATTATTAGCTTACGAGGAATGAGGTGATGATGAATCAACTAATTCGTTCCACAAACCAAATAAAAAAAAGTGGCAGGTGAGAAAAATATGGACCACCACATTTTTCAAACCACACACCATAAGTAGTTGGAGCTAGGTGACGTGTCATGACAAGAAATAGGCATATAATTCAAACCGAGATGTACACACTCAAGCCACTTGCATACTTAGGCTCAGTTCCTTGAATGACTAAATGAGTCACCTATAATCGAAGGTTGCTTGGACATAAAGAGAATTTTTGTGGTTATGACGATATCAAATAGGGCAAAATTACCATGCATCTTATCTGTAGTTGAATGAACGTCTCTCTAGATGGCTAAACCAAATATCGATGTTGAAAGCTAAAAACTATTATACGACTTACGCCTTCAACTGTTCATTGTCTTCCAAGTGCAATTCTTTGCTACAAGGAGCGAGAACATATTGCTTTCATCCATCAAGCTTAAAGATTTTGCAGAAATGAACGAAAATGAGACCTCATCGGTGGTAGAAAAAACAAAATGCTTCCAAACTTTGCTGATGGAGGACATTGACCCGTGTTGCGCAATTTTGGAGAAATTAAATGTTGTATGACAAGTAATTTTATATCCAATTGTTAAGATAACAGTATCTGCATTGCGCAACATGTTACTTTACTCTGTATTTGGAAGACGTTGGTGCCTACTGAACAACAAGTACAGCTTTGTATAAATAAGGGTCTCAACAAACTTCTGTTAGAGGTCAAGTCACACACACAACTCACATAGTCAACACCGGTGCACAAGGTGGGATATACAATCGGGACTCTATGTACCACTTCTGAACTTTCTCTGTGTGCAGTAGTCATTCGGTAAGCACATGGAAACTAGCTACCAGTTTTGTAGAAAAATAAATAAATGATAATCTGGCTTCAATGCTTAAATATATGTGTTTTTTACATTCAATAATCTATGATCCTAGGTACATTTTAAGTACACAAGGAGAGAAAATTTTGTTACTACTGGATCACAAAACAAACATTTATGAGTTCTAGTGCCAGATGTCAGATAAAACATGACTGAATTAAGAAGTCCTTGAGTTCAAATGACGTCAACAGTTGAGAGCCAAAATTTTCTTTCCATTATCAATATTTTTTTAAATATCGGTTGTCACTGATAAATGGGAATAACGGAAATAAGTATCAGAAATTTATTGGTGATATATACAAGAAAATTTCAGCCAAAATTTATATAAAAAATTATTAATTCATAGAGAAAATCAAGTAAAATATGTCTAAGCTATTTGATATAAAAACTATACAAAATAGTATAAAAATTGAGGATAAAGCGTTTGAGAGCTTGGCGTGCCGCTGGGAGAGAGCAAACAGCAGTAGCTTGGAAAGGAAGAGGAGGGGTGAAAATAGGATCGATTTTTAGGGTTGGTTACTGTGGGACTTTTATCCACTCGTCCTGGGCTGGCGTGCGTTCGTGGGTCCAAATCTGGCAGATCAAATTCAAGTTCATGAACTTTTTTTAACGATACACGATAAATATCAGCCCGTACCGATAATACAGAAATTTCATTTTTGTACCAGTGATGTTTAAATTTAAAGAGTGTTCCAAACAAACCATGTTTTTTGGGGGAAACTTTTTCAAAATGACATATTTTACATTTTGTATTCAATTTTTAGAAGTTTAAATAGTTAGGATAGAAGTGTAGGTGATTAATTTGAGTTAACTATAATTATGCTTCGATATATCCAGCAATAGGCCGAATTGTCAGACTTAAAACTCATTTGGTGAAGAAATAATATAAGTTCTTATATGTCGTCAAATGGAAAATACAAAACGAATAATGTTTGCAAGTAGCAGTGGAAATGGTTATTAACAAGATGGTTAATGATTGATGTGCCTGGAAACCAAAAGGCGCCACCATGCTGATCGATATGACTGGCATGTATGTACCGAGTCCAAGTCAACGATCGACTACGCACCTTATCAACTCCCCATCATTTGTGCAAATTGCGTTTCTATAATATTCAAGTTTGATTTGCTCGTGCGTGAGAGTGGTAGTTAACCACGTCATCGCAATGATATGGATCTCACATTTTGGATTACCATGTAGCATCCATCCCATTCGACCGCATAAAACTATCTAGCTAGTGCTTTTTTAATATATATATATTCTATCTACAAATGTGTAGCCTAGCCTAACTGCTGTCAGAATCATATTGGCCCTATTCGCTTCTCTTATAATCCATATTTTTCAGCTTATTTTTTCAGCCGAAACAGTATTTTTCTCTCACAACAAATCAGCCGGAACCGTGTTTAGCGAAACGAACAGGGCCATTAGCAACAAGTAATTTGAGATAGTAAATGCAAAATGCAAGCTCCATAATTGAAAGAACTACTAGAGGTTGCTTCTTTATTAATTATGATTTTGTTAGGTTCGACTACTAGCTTTGCATATCCATGCGTTTAATCCGTACGTGATGTGAGAGACGTGGTGGATGCGAATGCTCGTTGAGTTCTCTGAACCATGGCTGGCGGTGGCAACTCCGACGGGTCGTCGGACGCGGCCAGACTCGCCATCCGCATTGCCACCGTGGCGTCGGTGGCGTCGGGCCGTCGGCGGCCAGGATGGCGTCCGCCTCCAAGCGCTCTTGCACCGGCTGCTCTCCGGCGACGGCAAACCAGGTCTCCTACAGCGACTACAGTTCCCTTAGGTACGCCGTACGCGCACCGGCCGTATATCCATCCATCCATTCTTCTTCCTCGCATGACGGCGCATGAGGTCATGACACCATGTCACCATTGCTGGGAAGCTGATCATGGTACGTGGACGGCGGTGCAGTTATTCTCTAGTCGTTAACGTGATATCAGCGGCGCTGCAGGCGGCGGCGGCGTGGGTGACGGCGCGCGGCGGCAAGGTGGACGAAAGCAAGGCGGCCAACAAGTTGCTGTCGGAGCTCGTGGACACCGCCGGGTGCTGCTCTACTCGTCGTCGGCGCTATCGTTCTCAGTGGACGACTTCGGCACCTGCGGCGGCCGCAGGGTCGCCGGTGTCTGCAAGGGCTCCGGCGAGTTCTGCCAGTGGATACGCGCGTCGGGGGCCGTCTCGTTGGCGGCCGCCGTCGCTCTGGCTGCGTCCAAGTACCTGAAGGACGTGCCGGCGGCCACGGCATGGTTCAGGGGTGATGAACACAAGGCAAAGCACGGTTGTGGCCGCGGCTGCCATTGCCACCATTAGCTCATCTCTGCGACCGACTCCCTTGGTCCCATAACCAGCCGTCAATCGTGTTACGAGAAGTTCTTTATTTGGAGAGTTGAATCACCTGAATTTCTTGTTAGAAGAAAATGTTTCTGTAATTAAGTTTTGAATTGAAATATTCAGAGGACTGGAAATCACCTGAATTCTTACTTTGCATTGGTTTTTGTATTAATTCTGTCTGGACTGGAAATTCAGTTAGTACTTGGTACAGCTATTGTTTTCTGATTTTGTCGTAAATGTTTAACATTAATTAATATGAATTTTATTCTTGACATCATCCTGACATCAAAAGCTTTTATCATGATCTGCATTGAAAAGAGGGGCATAATGTTTTCTAGTGCAGAGTTTCAGTTTCGGAAATCAGCCAACATCATGGTTTTAAATAGCGGGCTATTGAAAATAGAGGCAACTTTTTTCAGCTGCTATGAAGTTATAGCGCAGCTATAGCGGCGCTATGACATTTATCGTTTTTTAAAAAAAAAACATGAAAAAATATGAATAATTGATGGACAAAAACATGACAAATTTGAAATTCCATAAACACAAATATGTTTCTAACGTTCCACAAGTCTAGGTAACATTATTAAAATGACATTACAACATGGTTTATGAAACTCCAGTGCTTAATTGTCCAAAATAATATATTAGTAGCAAATGATAATTTTACAATATGGCTTATGAGGCTTTGATATGGCCTGTTGGCAAAATCTGAAATGGCGCCTCTATTTGAACGCTAAAGCTATGCAATTTAGCGGCGCTATAGCGCTAAATAGCGATTAAAGTTGGTATAGCGGCACAAATGACAATGGAGCGTGGAGTCTCTCCAGCCGCTATAGCCCGCTATTTAAAAACCATAGCATGCATATTTTTATTTTGTAACCAGTACCAAACATTGAAAGGTACTTATTTTGTAATAAATACGTGTCCTGCGTTTATTTTCTAAAAGGTCACAATCAAACATATAAACAACCTCTTGGGTGTTTCCATGTGACTGCATCCCAAAGATGATTTGGGCCTTCCATTCCTTCACATTAGAGAAGTAATAACTACCAGAAAAGAAATCATGGCAAGATCCAAAGAAGTCTAGCTTGCAATATTCACTTGAAATAAATTACTTTTTATATAAAACAAATCATGCAAGCGACCTGTTGATTATATTAAAAGGTAAAAGTACAGCAACACAAGGATGATTATATTAAACAGCTAAATGTATCCACAACATGATTCCTCTTCACTTCATTTACATGTACTGTAATCCACTTGACTTCGCTGCGATCTTGTGCATCAAACTCTTATCGCGTTTAGAGATTTACCAACTTGTCACGATCAAGCATGATAGGAACAGTTCAGGTAGTAACATATAATGTTAAATATGTTAAGTTGTCATGACTCATGAACCATTGCATAGTTGAGAATTAAAGGCTAACCATGTTGCGGGCGTCGATGGATTACTGTCGTCTTTGACCTATATAAACTTAGATTTGCTCAATTGTTGGCGCAATGTTCTCTTGCTTATTCAGGAATCAGAGGACTGATTCTAGACCCTATACATCAAGGCTAACAGTATTTTGTTCCAATGTTAAACACATTCTACCTCTTCATGCATTTTGGAACCGTTCAAATAGAAGGAAAACTTAGTGTTCAATTAAATAATCTGAATACTGAATAATAAAATCAATGTCTTGCCTCTCGGACGTCGAACAACTTGAAATGAACAGATATTTCAGAATTCCTTATCGACACAATGTCCCTTCTTAGCTGAATTAATTAGAACAAACTCTGCAACTTAGACGACGACAAGGAAGTTTGAAGGAAAGAAGTCCATTGAATAAGACGCACGATGTAGCCACAATCTGATTATATGTGACGCAGATTTCATTCTGCAAATCTCTTCAGAATACTCAAATATCGCTGTAGCAATGTGGGTCATCTGAATGTTTCCTTCGGCGTGGAGAGCACATAGTTTGGGGATTACAGGGGGATTCAGTGCTAATTGTTAACTCTGCAAGTGCCAGCACAAATTCTTTGTTTGAAATGAGCCAAGGATGGATAAATTGTTGGTTGCTTCACGCATTCATTCAGAGAGAACTTCTCCACCACTGCAAGCATCTGGATTCTGGACCCAGTTTATGCAGCTTGGTTTGTGCATTGGTCTGGTACACTCATTGCCTTCTCTTCTCAACGATGGCAGACGAGGTGTACAAGGCGCTGAGCCTCCTCTTCCGCATCGCCGTGCTCGGTCTGTCGGTGGCAGCCATCGTTGTGATGGGCACCGCGAGCCAGCTGGTCATCGTCGACGGCAACCCCGAATCCTCGAGCTACTCCGTCTCCTACAGCCAGTACAACGCTCTAAGGTATCTAACAAAGAGGCTTGCACAATCACATATTCACATGCGACGTTGCCGACGTGCATTGAGATCCGTGCGGCGCGCGTACGTGCAGGTACTTCGTGGCGGCCGGCGCGATCGCAGCCGTCTGCTCGGCGGCGGCGCTGTACCTGTTCACCGTGAGTGCCGACGCCGCGGTCGTCTCGGTGCCGCTGGTGCCCTTCCTCGACGCCGCCACGCAGGGCTTCCTCTTCTCGGCGGCCGGCGCGGCCTTCGCGACCCGTGACGTTGTTGGCGGCACCGGCACGGCGGCTGGTTCGTGGGGAAGCAGCGCGGGAGGAGGAGGCAGCGTGTGCGACGCCGCCGGCGCGTTCTGCGGCAGGGTGACCGTCGCGGCGGCGGTCTGCGCGTTCGCGGCCGTCTCCGCCGCTGTCGCGGCACTGGCCAGGGACGAGGGCGACGGCAGCTCGGGAGGGCGGCGTTCTGACTGGTGATAACTGATAACTGATAACCGTGATCGATCGGCCGCTGCATGCGCGCCATTGCTCGCATCGTCCTTTTCACCTGGGCTGGGATGGAGGAGAGTGTCGAATCTTTGAAGAGTGAACGCGGTGGGGGTTTTAGTACTACCTTGTATATAAGCCTACGATGATTTTAATCCTACAGTTCAACGGATTCAGTTCTTTTTATTTCTATCGAACCATGGCACGAGAACTATGCGTCTCATCTTTCATCATCATGCATGGATGATGTAATAAAAAGAGATGCGGGATTTTTCTTTCTATTTTTGCCTCATTTCATTTCGTAGGAGATCACACAGACAACCTCTCATGTGACTTCATTTTTTTTTATCCAAATCGGGGCTAAAGAAACCGTGGAGATAAGGCAACGACTTTACGGCGCCCAGACGCCTAGACAGACGACACATCTGGACGCATAGTTATTATTCTGCGCCACATCTCACCATCCGAGTCCGCATCCCATCCAGCGTCAGTGCCCCCGCGTCAGGATGTCGTACCCATGCCCATCCCGCGCTCCAACAGCCCATCCCGCGTCCCAAGCCCATCCCTAGGCCCCAAGTGGGCCCGGTCACCTGCCCCGCTTGCGGTTGTGTGCTGCGGAGGTGTCTGCCGGCCTTAGGGGCCTGCATGGTAATCCACGGCGGCGCCTCTAGCAACAACAGGCCGCTGCGGCAGGCCGCTGTCCTCCAGCCACTAGCACCATTGTAACATGTGCTCTCCCAGATCTACTTTTAAAACATTCAGATAAAACTCTTGCAACATACTTCTGAAATAGATAAAACATTTGAAACATACGTTTGAAACATGCGTGTATAGCCATAACAACATATGCAACATCGAGATCACTTTTGCAACATCCAGATGAAACACTTGCAACATGGGTCGAAAATATCTGAAACACTTGAAATATACGCTTGAAAGATGTGTATAGAGACATAGCAACTTATGCAACATCTAGATGAAACACTTCAAACGTACGCCTGAAACACATGAAACACTTGAAACATAGGTTTGCCACATATGCAACATCCTAGATCTATTGGGAACATTCAGAAGAAACACATGAAACATAAGTCTGAAACGCCTGAAGCACAACATCACCGCCGGCCACAGCCTAGCTACCTGGTGGGAAACTTCGGTAGCCAACAAGCTCGGGTTAGAGGGACATCGAGAGCAACGGTCCAACGTACACTCACCGCGCAGCGCGTAGGCCTCTCCTTCCTGTCGACGGGCGTGCTAGATGGGGGCACAGGTGCAGGCCTCCTGTGCCTCTCGTTCTGTGACAGGCAAGCTAGATGGGAGCAAGGCGCAGAGCGCAGAGCAGGGCAGGATGTGCCCGGGCATGGCGGCGGAGAGGAAGGCGGGCGGGAGACGCGGCGGAGCGTGCGGTCGCGGAGCGCAATCGTAGCGCTTTTTTTAAGAAATTGCGGTGCTTGAAGAGGAGAGGATAAGAGAGCCTGTGGGCATCGTGGCCCACCAATGGGGCAGTACAAACAGACGGACGCCCTGGACAAAATATTACCGATGACTTTTTATTATGGGCATGCGGGCGTTTTATGCACCGCACGCCCGTTCACTCTCTCGCCGCGCCCTCTCCTCTCTCTCTTTCTCCCTCTCTCTCTCTCCTCGACGACCGGCAAGCTCCTGCCCGTACCCGCGTGAGCTCCTCTCCCACCTGCGTCGGTCAGGCGGATCCGGCGTCGGCCATGGCGGTGGATCCAGCGATGGCAATGGCAGATCTGGCGAGGTAGGACTCCACCTCCTCTCCTCCTGGATCCCCGAGTTAGGGTTCCCACGAGCTCTCCCTCTCATCTTCCCCAACTCTGACATGCTTAGGAATGGAAGGTTTGGGGGAAGGAAGGCCAGTCATGAGGATGGTTGGAGGGCGGTTAGGGGCCCTGGCGGCGGTGGAGGCGGCTGGGCCAGGTCGGGGCGGTGGAGCTCCGGCGAGGGGGGCGAGAGGGGGGAGACGGCCACCACGGGCACGCTACGACTTGGTCGGAGCTCCGCGGTTACGGCGGGGGCTGCAGAGCTCCGGCCAAGCCCTAGCGCGCCGTGGGCCGTGGCAGGGTGGGGGCGGCAGTGGGGGCGAGGGCGAGGAGTGCGGCCACTGGCGAATAGGATGGAGGGTGAGGTGGGTGGCGCGCACGAGGTTGAAGATGGCCTAACACACGCATGTTAGTAATTTAGCCGTGTACTAAAATTTTTCATAGGCATGGGTCACCAAATCCATAATCACAATGAAAAATTTATGTCATAACGAAAGATTGTGCTATTGTAATTTTTCCCCCTGCTCGGTGCACATGTTTAAGCTGAACAATATTGAAAAGGTAGCATGATGCCTTATTCTTGTATGTGAATATAGTTTGGAGCTCAGCTTTGAAATGCACGTTACTGCGTGGAAACAGGAAGGGACCGGAGCAGTTGATTTTATTTACCGTGACTACTATACGAAGCTCACCAAGGAAAATATGCAAAGTATACTGAAATCTTTTGTAAAATGTAGGTCCTCTTTTGGATGGCCAAATGGGTGGTCCGTCGTGGCCCAATATTGACCCATTAAGGTATAGCCATATTTGCTCAGCATGTCTTGGCCCAACATTGACCCGTTAAGGCATAGCCATATTTGCTAAGCATGTCGTGCCTACCCATGGGCAACGCTTACGGCCCAGGCATGGCCCACCAGGGTATTAGCTGTGGCATGCGAGCGCACTCGGCCTGACGAGCCTGGCAGGTCAGTCAGTAGACAAAAAATACTAATCATCTCAGAATTTGAGAATCATCTCACAAAAAATACTAATCATCTTCAGCAAATCTGAGAATCTTATCACAAATTTGAAGTAGGAAGGTGCATTGATATCTCTCTAACACAGGCACCACAGCAAGATCTTGCTGCTCAACGCTGACTCGGTTCGGGGTGAATGGAGGCGGATCAGAGTCGCTCTACTCAAAGGGTTGATTCTTCCTATGGGCTGTAGTAGACAGGAGGAGCTCTCTTGCATGAAAAATATTTTTAAAAAACATGACCTAGTCGTTAGGTGAGACTGTCCTTATCAGTGGGCTGCGAACATGTGTTTTGAAAGTCCGTGCTTGGCGAGGACGACGGCAACGTCTTGGGCGTGCTTCAGCAGGACACTACCACGCGGCTCAACGTCATTGTGTACAGAGAACGTATGCCAGTGCCACTGCCATGATCATCGATCCGGCTGCCGGGTGTGCATGCACGGTCGACACATACGCTCCCGGGACCGTGTCGAGCTTTGGCCGTGCCACGGGCGAACCTTGGGTTTGACTCAATTTCTGCGCGAGCCCAATGATGAAAACTACTGTGCCATCATATGGCTCTTGATTGATATTAACAAGGGTGTATGGGTCAAGGAGTACACCATACAAATGCCATGATCATCGATCTGACGGCCGGGCGTGCATGCGCCGTCGGCACGGACACTCCCTTGGAGTTCTCCAGCTTTGGCCGCGCCGCTCTGTCTAGCGCATTCAAGGTCATCTGCCTTGACCAAACTTTAGCGTGCTGCCAGATCTGCTGCTATGTCGCCACGATCATGCATGGTGGCGCAGAGCCGCTCACATGGAGGCAAAGCTCGGCACCGCCTTTTGCTATCAGCTGGAACCATGAAAAATGGGCAACTGTCAACGGCATTGTCTACTTCATGCAAGAGGCATGTTCGGATTCGGGCTCGGGACGCATAGCTGCCTTCGACCTCAATGTATACGTAATTGTGACCACTACTATGTCATCATGTGGCTCTTGATCGATTTTAGCAAAAGTGTATGGGAAAAGGATCGTTGTATAGCATACAGATGCCCAAAACGTGGGGATTGCCTAAGCAATTGTGGGCCTTGGATGATGGCAGAGTATTATTGCTGGTGAGCGAGTTGGAGATAAGCTATCGTCATCGACACATGTCCTTGTATTCTACAACCCTAGCACAATTTCGTTTAAAAAGTTTAAGACATAGAATTTGTGTTCGGCGATATATTGCTCTTGCACACTGGGAGCCTCCTATGTTGACAAATAACTGTGGAAAACCACCTGGAAGAAATCAAAGTACATGTAAGCACCGTAGTAGTGCTAATTATATATTGCAGATGAGATAGAAGACAATATTTGTGTGTGCAATGAAATAATCATTCAGTGTGGACCAAGTCCGATGATATAGAGAACTAGAGTGATAAAGGAATTTTTGGTTCAAATTAAATACTCTGATTTTTTGCAAAATGTCCATTGCAGTGACAGGTTCATATTAAATACTTTGTTTTCACTTGGAGAAAAAAAATACAAATTACATGGTGTTCTCTCCAAATAACACACAACTTCAATGCCACTTTTTTTTGTGATTTTGTTTCACTGCCACTTGATTACACGAGTATACAATTGATTTTCGCTGATGGTTGTTAGTTTTCTACTGGTGGTTCATAATGTATAGGCTCCACTAAAAATAAAATTGTGGGTCCGAGCCACGAACCATCAGTGTAAATTCATTTTTAGTGCCTATTAACAGCGTCTTTGGTTCAGGAGTCAGTCCATTCCAGAATCAGTACGTCCGGCATGGATCCTCTCTTGCTAGGATCGGACACAGACTTGACGTTGTTTGGATTAGGGAACCGGCTCTCTCGGATGGACGACGGACATAGTCATCCGATGGTTTTTGAGGGAAGCGGTCGACCATGCATTTGTACTAGCACAGGGAATCATCTGGTGACGGACGACTTGACTCCATGCGGCAAACCAAACATTACGTCCAGGCTCGGACACAGGTCCGGATGATTCTGCACGGATCCACCACGCAAACCAAACACGCTATCTACTGCCAGTAAAATACATTTATACTATGCTTTTCTTAACCTAGCGCCACTTCAAATAATTTGAATTTTTTTTTTTAGTTTTTCAAATGATATCGGATGGACAAATGGTTTGAGCAAAAGTTGTAGGATTAGGAAATATCTACAACTTTGTGGTTGATAATTTTTTCATTTAAAATCATTTAGGGCACAGAAATTTTGTTTTAAGATCAATAATTTTTTTTAATTTCTCACGTAACCTTGGATGGGAAAATGATCAAAAGCAAAGTTGTAGATCTCTTTTTTCATTTGAATCTGTTTCGGGCTTTAAATCTCCATTTCAAAATCTGCCGGAGTGAATACTATGGGAATATTTCTGCGGTTAGTCACAAGTGACTTTGGGGTGCAGTGGTAAGGGTTGTAACGCGCGAGGCTTGGGGTGCTGAGTTTGAATCCTGGGATCGCTTATGCATAGATTTCTCGTGAAAATGTGAAAATGGTAGAAAATGCTAGGAACTGTGTCGTTGCCTCCTCGGATAAAAAGTTTTTTTGTTATTTTTTGAACCCGATTTGCAATTTTAGAAAATCATTTATAGTGGCGGTTCTCTTATGATAATAGTTGGTGTAAATCGAGTTTTAGTGGTGTAAATATTTAAAGTGGCAGTTCTCTAGAAGACCCCTGTGAAGTTCATGATTTTTACTGGTCTTTTACACTAGCAGTTTGTAAAAACACCAGTGAAAATAGGTTTAGAACCGCCTGTAATGTCCTGTGTACTAGTGTTAGTTCCATTCTTGTAAAAGTGGTGAGCATATGGCATTTTTTATTTATTGCATTTAAGCTATATGCTCAGCTATTAAGATAGATGTAATATGAAGCTTGTTCTTGAATGTATGTTCCAAGTCCCATAACGTGCATGTTTGTACTTGAATGCAATATGAAGCTTCAATGGTGATTGCTATGCTGAACTAGCAGCGCTTCTCTTTAGACCTGTTTGGAACTGATTAAAATTAGATTCTCTATCGTCTACCGCAACCATGGAACAAAAGCCTGCCAAACGTCCTGCGGTCGCCTTGATTCTTCTGACCGCCGCCACTCTCTCATCCACCGCAGGAATGAACAGCAACCTCGATATTCTTCGCACCGCGGCTCGTCCACCACACCGCGCAGTCACCCACCTCGGTTCCAAACAGGATCTTTGTATTGACGTTAAAAAGTTTACCTCCCGTTGCAACGCAAGGGCATGATTCTCTATCTCCCACAACTAAAAAGAACAAAGTGTGGACACTTTTTGGTGCGACATTCCAACGTGGGCCCATAATCCTGCCTGCTGCGTTCCCGCAGCCTTGCCTCGTTGGTCTGCCTCCTCGCGATCCAGTCTCCCTCCGTAGCGCGACAATCACGGGCAAGATCTCATGCAAAAGAAGCGAAGTTCATTGCCTTGCATGCGTGTGAGCCAATCGTGTGCATGCAAGATCAAGAAGGAAACTACTATTTTGATTGATTGATTGATCCGGTCAATCATGCCATCAGCGCCCTCAGGAATCATGCAAGGATTACATCACGTGACGATCATCTCGCACTGCCAGTTAAGCAACCGTCCTCCCTATGCACACCGCACGTCCTCACCCTCGTGTGCAGTGACCTCGCACTTGCCCTTGCGCGCCGCCCTCACCTCCTCGCCACTCGTCCTCGACGTTGCCTATCGCACACGCCGTCGCGCCCGTCGCCGTCGCCTTGTCCGCGCCAACCCGCTTCCTCGTCCTCAACGCCGCCGGGCTTGACTTCCTCCTCGCCGCTATAGTGGAGAGGCAACATCAACGGATCGTGCACTGCCTATATTTCAATCCAGGTGTTCCCTCCCTTCCTACTGTTCATGATCCTGTGAAACCATACTGTTCATCTTCCTGGTCGGGTTCAAGGCAGAAGGCTCACGGGTGGTTGAGAAGAAGTTTCATTGTCGAATACAATAGATGGTCCTTGGATCATTTGACCATCTTTGTTGCTGTTTTAGAAGAGCGTTAAAAATAGCTAATTTAAATTCTCTCTACCAGCGGTCACAGTATATTACTGTACTTGAAATTTTGTTGTATTTGCCTTTATAGTGTATTGATCAGTGGCGCACAGGCGGATTGATCATATGGAGGTCTTGAAGTGTAATGGTGGATTACCGAGGGAGCAATGCAAAGGCCTCTGAAATCTCAAACTCTGAAAGGTGCCTCATGCCGAGTGAAGGGGGGCGATGGTCCGTTCTTCCTCCCAGATGCCTCCAGGCCTGTTTGCCTCATGTACTGCTTGTGGAATTGTCCAGGTATTCTTTTTGTCCTATGCATCAGTTGCCACAGATCCCATTCCGACATTTTGATGGCACATCCTGTTATAGAATTAATTTGCTCAATATAAGTATACAATTTATAGATTGAAAAAAGCAATCTAGTGTCGGGGTGATATGTTGGCGTTGGGGTGATAACCGTGATATTCTAATAGAAAATGGTTTGTGACTATGTTTACATAATATGACTTGCATCTACTACATCTTTTTTTTGTTTGAAAAATAACATGAACGATAAAAATAAATTGAAGTCCTAACGTATAATATTTGTAGGCTATGGAAATAATTTGTTTCCTCTGAACTTCAGAAAAATAAAGTAGACCAATGGTAGAATAAAATATTGCCTGATCTGGACTGAGATTCTATGTACTATCTGGTTGTTTAATGTGGACTATATCAGGCACAAAACATGTATCATCTTGGCATTAGTTCCGAATGCCTAAATCAGATTTTTCTTAATTTGGCGCTGTAATACCCTAGAATTTGTAAAAAGATAATATGCTGGCTGAGTAGAGTAAAGAGAAGAAAAACATAACTTTTTGAACCATAAGTCGTATGGATGATCAGAGACCGTGGTTATGTAGATCTTGCCGAAACGAATCCATTTGACTACCAACATGTTTTGTTTGGAGGTTAGATGAATTTGGGACAAGCTGTTAAATTTGGGACATGCAAAATAGATTTGTCACGTCTTGATTTTGGATTGGCTACTAGACCATTTGGTGGTATTATTTGTTCCGTTGCAATGCACGGCCACTCAACTAACTTAGAGTCATCTAACTTAGAGTCATCGTCGCTTGTAATAATAATATATATGATTTAACTATTTCTATATATTGCTGATGCTGAATCTTAACACAAACACTTAAGTGAATACCTTATTCTATAGCATATGTCTGCGTGGAATAGATAAAGCCACACATATTTATACGGTGAGTACAACATACTTAGGTTTAAGGTTTTGAAAGAATTTTTTCAAGACACGCAGTATTACCCATGCGGTGGGACTAATATTTACATATATATACTCGGTGGAACTTATACGTGCATTTATTAGTGCACGAAAGAAATAGATATCGGAGATTTGTTTCTACCGATATAAAACATTATCTTAGCCGCATCTCGGAAAGGTCTATACAATAGGGTTTTGTGAGCATGCCGCGCTCTATGTGATTGTGTTAATTTCACAAATTTTGCTTTTTGGATTAAATGTCACTTTAACGCAATGTTTTAAATCTCCGGCTAAGACATTTTAGCGGATGACCTCAAAAACAGCTATAGCGGAGCTAAATGGAGATATAGCGGGCTATAGCGGCTAAGTTGTACATAGACACAAATAGCTTGATGTTTCTCAAACAGCTATAGGGGCAGCTATAGCCGAAGATTTAAAACATTACTTTAACGTTATTATTTAATTTTACAGTATTATTATCTTATCGTGCGATCCGTGCGTTTTTAGTACCAAATGTTAGTTATTCCGTAGCAACGCATGAGCACGAACCTATTATATTTAAAAGCTTCTATGAACGGTGCGGTAATTAACTTTCCAAGCACTGTACTTTTACACGTCCTGTATTACAACGGTTATTTTTGTTAGCTGGGTCCGTAGTTTCTCCGTCATTTGCTGCATGATTGGACCCCGGACTGTACTCATATATATAGGAGTATATATCTTGGAAAATAAAATAATTCCCACTGTTGCCTGAGCACGCAGATGGTTTGTGAGGGCGAGAAACATGACGGCGGTTATTCCAAGGAAAAGAAACATGACCGCGGCGTGTCTCTGCCGGAGGACATCGTCTTCGATGTGCTCGCCAGGGTGCCGGCGAAGGCCCTCTGCCGGTTCCGGTGCGTGTGCAAGGCCTGGCGCGCCCTCGTCTCCGACCCGGCCTTCGTCGCCGTGCAGAGGTCCCGCGCCAGTCCATACCTCGCCGGCTAAATTTAGCTACGGTGGATCCAAACAGCCCATAGTTAAATCCGGCTAAACTTTAGCTAGAGGCTAAAATGTACACAATCCGTTAAGTTGTTTTGTCCTAGCTAAAACCAACTACAAGGCCTCAATGATCAAACTACCCCTAGCTAAAGTTTACCTAGAGGATCCAAACACCCCCAGCTAAAGTTAGCTAAACAATGGAATTAATGAGAGGTAGTATGTCAAGGTTTTTAATTAGCTAAAGGATTCAAACACACCTAGCTAAAGTTTAGCTAGCTAATCTTTAGTTGGTTAAATTTTAGCTCTAGCAATTAGATAGCTAAATGTTAGTTGGGGTGGATCCAAACAAGGAAATAAATATGGCATATTGAATTTCATATATAGGTCCCCAATTGAGAACACAAGAAATGTGTGATATCAGAAAATAGTAAATTAGTTTCTCACATTCATGGAAATATTTGGAGCAAACCCACCAGGAGCTCCAATGTTGCAGCTGTCTGAGCCACATTTCCCCAAGATAATATCATGTAAAAGTAACTAGTAAGTAAATTTCTACAAAAGTGAGCAAACCTTTCTGGCAGTCTGAAGGCATACTTTGTAAGAGCTATGAGTTCCATAAAGTCTGTACTTTGCCTCAACGACAACTGACCCAAATGAATTAATAGTAGCTAAATTGGGAACGGAAAAAAAGGGAGAAGCAATGAGAAAGGCTGAGTGCATTATTTGTTTTTTATTGCACGCAATCTTATGATGTTTGATGAATATCTTGAACCAAGTGTGAGTGGAAAATGCGAACTGAGCTGGTTGGGTTCTTTGTGGTGGAACCTGTCCATCCGGGATCAAGTCCGCCCCATGACACGGGTGCTCATATTTTTCCTGAATTTATTCTAGGATTTTGTGGTAGGCGATGTGCCCATCGACAGCGAGGCGCCTATGGTGACTTCGTCAATCTCGAGGTTTGCCAATCCAACTCAGTTCTTCAGAGGTGTTCATTGGGGTAGGGCGTGCGTGCATGCGTTCATAAGAGCGAGTGTGCGCTCATGTATATGAGCGTCTATGTCGGTAACTGGGTCTCGAAAAAAATATGAGTGAATCTGTGCGTGACGACCGGAAACATGTCATGGGGTTACCCAAGACAATGATTGAAGGGTTCAGAACTCGACGGTAAACACAAAGACATCGATTTATACTGGTTCAGGCCGCAAGGACAGCATAATACCTGACGTCCAGTTTGTCGTGATGCCTTATGTTGGATTGTATTGTATGATGTGTTGTACAAGGGGGTGTGTTCCTACCTCTCTTTATATAGTCCACAGGGTAGGGCACATAGATCTAGTCATAGTCGATTGCAGCAGAAGAATTCTAACTCTATTACAAAAGCTAACTTTCCTAGTAATCTGACTATGTCAGTCCATCTAGTGTGTAGATCTAGATCGGGGTAGAAAAGTGAAAAGAAATTACAAGGAGATGAAAGATTTCAAGTTTCCCAATCCCTAACCCTAGATCATAGAACGGGGACCTACCTGGATTCTTTCCCCACCATCACCACCGCCGGCCGTCACCTCGACGCCACGAGGGAAGTCACGGCGAGATGCCACGGGCGCGAGGAGAAACAGTCTAACGTAACCCTAACCCCAGAATGGGAAAAGGACAGAAAGGGGAGGAACTCACCAGGGCTACTCCACCGCTGTTGACACCGCCGCGCGCGGAAAGAATTACACGTCGCGCGCCTCGCCGGCGCGAGGGACGGAAGCACCGCGCGCGCGAGCTTCGGCTAGGGCACTGTCATAGGACCGCTCGACGGTGGCGCGCTCACCCATTAGGGAGCGCGCGCTCCGGCGAGGGGGCCCACGGTGGCGGCGCACTCCTCCTTCAGCTTCCTTGTGCGGCCGCCGTTACCGTCGTCTTCGGACGTCGTCCGTGAGAGTGAAAAGAAAAGGGGGAGGAGAAAGTGAAGTTAGGGTTTTGGGGAGCTCTGCAGGCTCGAGGGTAAAGGGCATCGCCACAAGGCCGCTTGATGGCGGCGCGCTCACCCTTGGGCGAGCACACACACCGACGAGGGGCCCCGCAGCGGTGCTGCCACCTCTTCCTCCGACTGCCACAGGAGGCCGCTCTCCGTCTCAGCACTAATGAGAGGAGAGGGAGGGAGAATGACGAATGGACCTAGGGTTTCCACGGGAGTGGCCGTGGCGCGTTTTTTGTTCGGGCGAGACGGGCCAGATTTGGCCTAGGCGGGGCAGTGGATTCCCGGCCTAGGCCCAGGTTGCGGCCTAGGCGCAGGGCAGCGGGCGCGTGTACCGGGTGAAGCAGGTCGATAGGCCGTGCTTTCGCGCGCTAGGCCACGAGTGCGCGCGCACTGGCGAGATGGGCCGCAGGCCGAATTTTCTCGGTTGGGCCAAAATGAACAGAGTAAATAGTTTTTAGTTTTATTATTTTTTAGAAGCAGTTTTGATGTTAAATCTCTATCAAAATTTAAACCAACGGGATAATTTTTTTAGAGAGTAGATGAGTACAGTGAAATGCTTATGAAAAGTAGATAAATTATATTTTTCATGTTTCCGCTGCAAAGTTTAATGCTGATGATCTTCTAATTAAATTCGAACCAATGGAAGAATTTAATTTAAAGAGCAGTTACTTTTAGTAAATTATGATTATGTTTATCCTCTCATTAAATTGGAACCAATAGGAAAATTTAAATTAGAGGAGTAGTCCGTTTTGTATATGTTAAATTATGGTATTGATATTTTCTGACCAATGTTGATGATAACAATATTATCATGAGTTTAAGTTTGAAGTTTAAATCTCTGATAAATTTTACACCAATGTGGTCTATTTTTCAGAGAGTAGATAAGGATCAAGAAATCCTCCTAAACTAATAGAATGTATTATATTATCATGTCTCCGCTGCAATGATGTTGATAATCTTCTAATTAAATTCGAACCGACGAGAGAATTTAATTTTAAAAAGTAGTTATATGTCTTTCAAGTTAATTTATGAGTTTTATGCATTAATTCTATTTTTTGCCCAACGGTGATATAGAATTGATGCACAAGCATCTTGTAAGTTTTATTTTTTAACCGACGAGATCACTCGGCTGCATGCCAACGGGCTGCAATGATAGGCTACGTGAATGAAAAGGCTTGAGTCAAGCCAGTTTAGCACTGTTTTTGGTTGTTAGTTTACTAATTTCCTGATTAAATTAGAACCAATGGGAAGATTTAATTATAAAAATAAAGAAATAAGTGAATGTTTTAGTCGTCATGACTAAGTTTTCGTTACAGTAAATTGTGTATAGATTTATCCTGTATTTGGAGAAGTTTTGGCATAGTACTTATGCTAGTCAGTCCTGCATGGCGGGAGAAGTTTTGAGATGATTCACATGTTTTGTATCCTGCATAACGAGAGAAGTTTGGATAGCTCTTATGCTGTCCTAGTATTGACCATGGCACAATAGAAATGCATCATCATGGTCAATACTAACCAAAAGGTAAGAAAAGATGCAAGTGTGACTTACAAAAGTAATGCTAATGAAAGACCTCGTTGAGTTCTTGAAGTGAAATAAGAAAAGTGTACTTCTAAACGGATCAAGAAATAACTTTGTTTACATAACATAATCATGTGAATGGAGTAAGTTATAAGTGTCTCCTTGTTCACAGGTTTTCTGAATAGTTCTCGAAATTATGGCAATAAAGTTCATGCCATATTTTGAGGGGGAGAATATTAAGATCAATTAAGAAAAATACTCTTCATTAAGAGTGAGATAAGGATTAATTAAGATGAATATGACCGTTGGAGGAGTACAACGGTCACAACAATGATACCCCTAAGCAGAGAAAGATGTTAAGGTGATGCTTAAAGCGCCATATGAGGTTTTAATAGATTAAACCCAAAATAAGATATTTGAAGATGCCCTATCTTTAGAAAAGATGGGAAGATTTGGGGGAGCATGGTATGTAGAGACCTAAGACTTAAAGAGAAGAGGGACTGCGTGCCCACTCCAGTGACTTAGGAGCAACAAGTTTCTCAATACCTACTAATGTTGTCTGACTTATACAACACCTATTGTTAGCTCTTCGAAGAAGATGAATAATGTAAACAATGATCTTATAATACAGGAGCCTGTAGAATCAATTGCCTCTTGGCAATGAAGAGCAACAGCAGCCCCATATGAGAGTGCCAGTAGCTAAGGCCCCAGAAGGTCTCAAAGAATTAGTAAACTAGTTTTCTGATAACTATGAAGTCTATGTTAGTGAAAAAGTTCAAATGGAGGGTGATCCCACCTCATTTGAAGAAGCCATGAGAAGCGTTTACTCGTCTAAATGGTAAGAAGCTATGGAAGCTGAAATGAATTCGATGAATACCAATGATGTCTGGGACTTAGAAAAAATTCCTAATGGAGCCAAAATAGTAGGCTGTAAATGGGTTTACATGACAAAATGTGACTCCAAAGGGAATGTGGAAAGATATAAAGCATGACTTGTAGCAAAAGGCTTTACGCAAAGAGAATGAATATATTACGATGAGAGATGTCTCTCCAGTCTCATGCAAGAATTCTTTTAGAATAATAATGGTGTTATTGGCACATTATGATTTAGAGTTACATCAGATGGATGTAAAGACGGCATTCCTCAAAGGGGATTTGTATGAAAACGTTTACATGGCACAACCCAAAGGTTTTGTCGTGGAAGAAAAAGAACATATGGGATGCCACCTATAGAAATCCATGTATGGGTTAAAACAAGTCTTTAGACAGTAGTATTTGAAGTTGATGAAACAATGAGAAAGTTTGGGTTTTAAAGAAAATGAGAAGGACAATAGCTTTTATGCGAAGTTCAAGAATGGAAAATTCATTTTCCACATCCTGTGTATAGATGACATCCTACTCACTAGTAGTGATGTTAATCTGCCATTGGAAAAGAAGTTCTTGTCCACAAGTTTCAATATGAATGATCTTAGTGAAGCCTCATTGGTTTTAGGAATTGAAATTCACCGAGATAGATGAAAATGGGTATTAGGACTATCGCAAAGGCATACTTAGAAAAGATTCTAAAGAAATAAAGTATGAGTGCTAGTAAATCTACGCCTGCTCCTATAGTCAAGGGTAATAGATTTGGAAACTTTTAGTGTTTCAGGAACCGATATGAGATCGATCAAATGAACATGGTTCCATATGCTTTAGCTAGTAGAAGCTTGATGAATGTACAAGTAAGAACTTACCCTGACATAGCTTACGTATCTAGGATATTTTGGCAGAAGTCCAGTCCAGATATAGATCATTGGAATAGAGTTAAGAATGTCTTACAATTTTTGCAAAGTATCATAAGCCTCATGCTGAGTAAGAAAGAATAAGTACTCTCAAATAGTTGTGGGTACAAATGTTAAGTTTTGGTGAGATGTGTAGTGAAATCCACAGTAGTTGCTTACACTCGCAGTTGGAGTATTATTGTGGAAAAGCTCCAATGAAACAGTTATGGTGTCATCAATGATGCATACCATAGTATAGCTTGTCATGAGGCCTCAAGAACAGGTAAAAGTGATTAAAGGAATATGTACCCGGATTTAACAATGGTAATCAACAGCAATAACCATTTAAAGTAGTTAACTCCTAAGACAATAGGTCAAGTGTGCTGCCAAATACATTGACATTAAGTTATATGTTGTAAGGAGAAAATCCAGAATTATTTTGAAAGCATTGAGCATATAAGCACCAAGCAAGTACTTGCGGATCCGCTTACCAAAGGCTAACCACCTAGTGCGTTCAGAGAACATACAGTCAACATGGGTTTATGAGAAAGCCTATAATTTCTGGATATTAAGGGCCTAGTTGAGAATCTGTTTTAAAACAGAGTGGTGCATTGTAGCTGTTTAATCTAATGGCAACTGACCGTGATGATGAGGCACGCTCTAAAGATAAAGTAAGTTAAATTTAAGTCATAAGGTGAGATCAAGGGGGATAATGTTAGATTGATCTCCACCAGTTGACCCAATGGCCAATTATGCCCTTGATCCGCGCCCTGATCGGGGGCGCCCAACCGTTCTCCTGGCTGATGGGCCCCCGTCGCGCAACGCTATAAAGAGGAAGGTGGGGGTCGGGGCGTAAGAAACGAGGTTCACCGTAGCCGCCAGTCCCACCACGAAGTTCCTAACCCTAGTCTGATCTAAAGGGGTGCTGTGAGTGACGGGAAGCACCATCGCCTTCTAAAAGTGCAATCAAGCTGTAATTGTGGGTTTTGGTGATAATGACCACATAATTAGAGAACTAATGAGATTTATCGAGATGACAAGTAGGGAATTCATGTTCGAGGATGCTACACGAAACGGAGGAGCCCCCAATTACAAATATAGATGGCTTCAAACTCAAAGGAGGTTGAAATTATTTTATATTTTGAATTCGAGTATAGGAAAAGCCGTACTATAAAGGGGGACACAATGCTTAAGCTAATATGTGCTACCAAGTGCTCAAATATACACATGCATCCTCAGATTCACAGCCAAGATAGTCTACACTTCACTCTTACCCTTGCTATCTTGCGTGGTGCAGCACTGCCGCACTTGAAGAGAGGCACTGCCGCAGTTAAGCCGCGCACTGCCGCGACTTAAGTGACCGTTGGAGCTGAGGGGGTATTTATACCCATCCTCTTCCTCCCCAACGTCTCTTTTCCTTCCTCCTGCTAATGCCAGCACGCCCAAACAGAAAAGGAGCTCTCTCTGTCTCCCTCTATTGTTGATCTCAAGCCCCCCAAGCAAATCGATTGATTTCCCCATCAATCCTTGAGGGAAAATGGTTCAAAACTCGATTAGAGAGCATCTCCATTGATTTCCCAACTCGGAAGAGCACTTGGTTCACGTTTTGGCCAGCGGTTGTGTTTGTTACTCTTGGAGCTTGGCTCCTAGCCGGCTAGAGCGTTGCCCGTGGAGCTTGCCAACCTGTGTGGCAGCCTCGGGAGGTTTGTAACCATCTTTTAAAGCTAGTATACTCACCCCTCATCTCAAGAGTTAAGTCTCTTAACTTGAGAACGAGAAAGGGTTGGAAAGCTCTAAGCCTTAGTGACTAACCTCAACAACGTAAAGGTAGGCAAGCCTTGGTGGCGAGCCAAACCACGGGATAGATCATTGTGTCACTTGTGCTTGATTTACATTACTTGCATTTTGTATTGTTGGTTGAGGTGATTTCTAGGGTTTATAGTTGATCTACTTGTGTGTGGTGTTTCTACTTATTCAAGTTCTTGATCTGTGACTATAATACCTACAGTAAGCTGAGAAATTTCTTCGATCTAAGTTTTCGTTCACTGATTTTGAATTGTGCTCGAAGTTGTATGCAGGTGCGGCAGTGCCGCTGTTCTGGTCCGGTAGTGCCGCCCTCCAGAGCGGCAGTGCCGCAGGGTGAAAGGAGTACTTGCCACTTTTATTTACTGTTGGCTTTGCCTGCCTGCCTGTTAGTGCCAGCAGTACAACTATGGAATGTGAATCTTGATGTTGTACGTGCATTGAGAGAGAAAAAAAAGGTTTGTGATTTGGGGACACTAACTACTTTGATTTGTTAACTCTATCTGCATCTGGTTACATCTCTCTCTCTCTATCATGTGCCCTTGGGATAGGGATTAGGAATGGGATAAGGTAAGAACAGTGCATATGCATGAGCATATGATTAAGTCATGATCATGATTGACCTGCACATTCTCTTAGGAAACAAAAAAAAAAGCTGCCTGATGACCCTTGCCATGGAACTCTCCAGAGCCCTGGTGGGCGGTGCCATGAGTTTAGTAGCAGCACAGCTAGCCTTGCAACCTTTTGAAAATTTTGGCCCAGCAACTTTTCTGCACGGCAAGCACTACTACTTGCCTGTACAATTTTTTACGGTGTATCCTAGGTGTGCTCGTAAATAAAGGATGAACTGGGCCTGGTGGGCTCTGGGAGCAGCCCAGACCGAGTAGTGTCCAGGTCAGCACCGATTGTCGATGCACGGTCAGTCAGATCGAGCCCAAACCGTCACCATGATGATTCACCTAACAGTCGGGGTCACTAATAGTGTATAAATAAATTGACCAAATTTCTCTTGCTGGGTTTTCCAACCCGAATGTATAAATTGAACTTGAGTTGACCTCATGAGTTTTCATTTTTTGTGATGCTAGAACATTTCCGCTATTTGCTTGGAGCATAAATGGGCCTATTCAGATGGTTGGTTTATTTTAAGGCAAGCCCATATGCTAGGCCAGTACACAATCGGTATGATTTTGTAGTGAACCTTGAATATTTTTATCCTAAGGGTTGGACCATTATTGTACCCTTAGAACATTTTTCTAATGAAGTTTGAACATTTTATTTCTTGTGGAATAATTATCTCTTGAAGCTATAATAACTTTCTCCTAGACCAATTTAAATATTTTGTGTTATAATATAAAGTAAAGCTAAAAACTAAAAAAAGAACACCAAATGTTATAGAAAAAAGAATAACACAATTAGTTAGCCCCAGGTCTCTGAATTTCATCCGATTAATCTAATTCTCAAACCAGAAAGAGAATCATGATAATAACTGGAGTAGAACACATGAGATAACAAATACTCCCTCCGTACTGAAAAATCAAATCGTTTTGGACAAGGCTTGGGTTAAAAATTGAGAATATAAATCATGAATAACTTTTAAGTTGTTGAGTTTGGAAATGTGAAAACCATATGAATAGATTTGTCTTGAAAAATAGTTTAATAAAAAAAATACATATATCACTTTTCAATAAAAAAATTATAAAAATAAGAAGTCAAAGTTATACTTTGGAGACCGTGTCGCTGTACAAAACGACCTTATCTTTGAGTATGGAGGGAGTAAGGAAGATAACAAGAGACTAATCCTAAATAATAGAGGTGCCACCGGAGATCATTTCAGAGGGGACAAACAAGCAAAACACTGATTACAATTAACTATCTAATTAGGGGTGTACCATGTGGACGAACTAGATGTCTTGTGAGTATTACCCAATAATAATGTGTAGTTCCAAAAAGTTAAATTTTGTGCTATGTTTATGGGAATTGGGTACGTAGTTTTTTTTCTTTCGTTGCAACAGATAGACATACCTATGGAGTTAGAAAATGTTCATTTTTAGAAACATAGTTTTCTTAAATTTAAAGTTTGTGTAGCATACAGAACCACTAATTTAGGCTGGCCCACAACGGACGATGCTCCTTAAAGCACGCCGAGTCGCCACAGGCTCTGGTGCATTTGCGCAACCGATGGATGGTGCGCTGACGGCAACGTGATCTAAAAGAAGAAGAGCCCGACCGCTGAACAGTTGGGCCGGTGGCCCAAGCGAAAGTAAGCCCAGCGCATAAATGGGCCTATTCAGATGGTTGGTTTATTTTCGGGCCAGCCATATGCCAGGGCAGTAGCGGCGGCCATCAGAACTCCGAAAAACCTCGAGTTCCTAAACAGGCAGGCTCTTCGAACTACACAAGGAAAGGATCGGAACTCCGCAAAACCTGGTGGCGGCTGCTGAGCGAACCCTAGCCTACGAGCACCGCAACAATGCAGGCGAACCTATGCAAACGCGACGGCGGCGAGCTGCGGCTGCTGGACAAGGACGGCAACGTCCTCAGGGTGTTCGACATGGAGGGCAGAGCTTTGCTGGCGCCGACGCGCCTCGACTTCATCTTCGTCGACAGGGCGCAGCTCGGTGCCATGATCATCGATCCGGTGTCTGGGCGCGACTTCCGTCGTCGGCACGAACGATCCCCTGCCGCACGCCTGGTGGGCCAAGTCGTCGTCGAGGTCGACCGCCCTGAGTGACTACAGCTTTGGCCGCGCTGCACCGTCGGGCGACTATAAGGTCCTCCGCCTCGTAACTTCGTCGCACCGGTTTGGTCCTAGCCAGTGGTGCGAGGTTGCCACGATTATGGATTGTGGCGCCCATTCTACGACACCAGCTTTTCCTGCAAAGACAAGGCAAGCGTTAATGGCGTCCTCTACTTCATCATGTCTTACAAGACTTGCTCACTATTTCATCCTAGGAATCGCATAGCCGCATTCGATCTCGAGAGCGAGGAGTGGAAACCAGAGACGATCAAATGCCCGCCTTTGGAGTGCAAGGAGGAGGACGCATTGCACATTGCCCTAACCGAGCTCAGAGGAACAAACGACATTTGATCCTGCCTCGAAATTTGGCTTTAGTCCTGGTATTTCTTGCGCCCGGGAGTAGAGAGACCTTTAGTCCCGATTTGTAGCTTCAACCAGGACTAAAGGTCCCTACCCAACGGCTACTGCGGCAGGCTTTTGCTGCAGGGGACCTTTAGTCCCGGTTGGAGCTACCAATCGGGACTAAAGGTTAACTTTTACTCCCGGTTGGTGCCTCCAACCGGGAGTAAAAGTCTACTCTCGACTAGAGGCTCCGTCCGGACTAGAAAGGGACCTTTAGTTCCGGTTTCTGTCTCCAACCGGGACTAAAGGTACCCTCCTATATAGCCCTTGTTCCTCCCTGAGCCCGAGCCACTTCGAGCTCAGTGTTCTCGGCCTCTCTTCTTCCTCATCACCGGTGTATCACAATATTTCTTCCATTCCTCCGTCGGTTCTAAAGGTTACCAACTTTATACTCTCGTGTTTCTTCTGTAGCTTATTTCATTTTATGGACTAGATATATGTGGTTTTTTTTATGGTAGATTTTTTTTTATTTGTAAGCCATTTAAGCTCAAAATCACTTTAAAGTTTGCGTATTTGGATGAAGGAAGGAGAAAGTAGTTATTCAAAACTAGTATTGAGCTTTCATTTCTAGCATGCATAGCACACTTCATGCTTTAGAGATATAGAGAATTTTAGAGTTTTTTAATTTTATTTGTTTATAAAATGAGAAATTTATATTATATTAAAAATGAGTATAGAGAGTAGATGGCAACTGCTTCCGGGTCCTCGGCCTCTCATCGGGTTACAAAGCGACTGGGGCCGGACCTTCCTCTCATTGCATGCGGCAAGTGTGAGGAGAAGATTGTGATGGAGTAACAGGTGAGGAAGGAGTGTCCCAACAAGGGCCGTATCTTCTACAAGTGTCCGGATTGCAATGTGAGTTATTTTGTCGCATTTGATGATTATGGTTAATTTATACTTATTTTCATGATGATTGTAATTAAAGTTCTATTTTTTTATTTTACTTTCAGTGGGATGGCACTGGATGTTCAGGCTGGTACTGGGAGGAAGAGTATGTTGAACACGTGCAAAACTCTCTTGCACAGGCGGCTACGGCGGCTGATGAGGCAGTGATCCTGCGGAAGAAGCCCATAGATGTTGAACAAACGCATGATCTGTCTATTTTAGTTGGGATTGGTCGCGAAATCCTTATGCTGCTGAATTGTATTTTAGTTTTAGTTTTTTTAGTGGTAGTTGGGATTGTCTACATTGTAGCGAGACTTTCATAAATTAATACCTTGTGTGGTGGCATGCATGTCGTATAATTAACTAATTATGTTCTAGGTTTTAATATGGTGTGTATGTCATGTAATGCAGATGAGCTAGCATTGGATGTACAATGCTGATCGCCGCTCTCAAGAGTTCATTGAGGACGTGCATTCTTTCTTACGTGTGGCCGAGGCAAACAAACACGATGGTTTCATGTGCTGCCCATGTGTCATATGTAAAAATTTGAAGGAATATGCTAGCTCAAGGAGTCTTCATTCACACTTGTTGAAGTCAGGTTTCATGCCAAACTATATTTGTTGGACGAAGCACGGAGAAACCGGAGTTGTAATGGAAGAAGGTGAAGAAGAACAATGGGACGATGATGACATTATTGCTGAATATGGTGCCTTCCACTACTACAGGATTGATTAACCGCGACGGTGTCCCGGAGGCCTCCGTGGCGGGCTCAATTTTTTCCCGCCGCGGTAAATCCCATGATTTACCGTGGCGGACATTTTTTATTTATCGCGGCGGGCACTTTTGCCCGCCGCGGTAAATCAATTTACCGTGGCGGGCATCTTAAGACGCCGGCCACGGTAAATTCGGCCCAGCTCAGAGCCCAGGTGAAAGCCCATATATGTTTTCCTACCGGGCTAGTATATAAAGCAGACTTAAGTCATCTCCACTCCGACTCCCACTCTGCTCCCTCCACTCACCCACCACACTCGCTCGACTCCCTTCACTCTCCAGACGGCGGTGTTCCTCTCCCCTCTCCCTCCACTCTCCAGACGGCGGCGGGCCTCCACCCCTCCCTCCACCGATGGCGCCTCCCCCGCTCCCCTCCCTCATGAAGCAGATGGCGGCACGGTGGCTCTCCCGGCGGTGCCTCCACCAGATCCGGCTCCACTAGAGCGGCGGCGCGGCGGCGGCCATTCCCCATCCTCTGCGTCGCGCCTCCCCCAACTCAGGTAGGTTGCCCTCACTCCTCATCTCCCTCTCTTCCACTCCCTCACTCTCTCCCCTGTATATGCATGCAGGTCCGGTCCAGGAGCACCGCCGCCTTCCCTTGGGCCGCCTAGATCCGGTGCAAGGATATCCCGGCCACCACGGCGGCTGGTCCAGGCGGGTCCACGAGCTCTGTCGGCGCGAGGAGGCGGAGGCCGGCGAGATCCATACGCACGAGGACGATGACCGCGAGCGGGTCTGTGAGCTCCATCGGCACAAGGAGGCGGAGGCCGGTGAGATCCACACACAAGGACGACGACAGTGAGCGCGTCCGTAGCAGATCCGATGCACCTGGCAGCGGGCTCGATTGGGCCTGGCGATGGGCTCAATTGGGCACGCTAGGGTTTTTTTTGTTTTTTTCCAAACCATTAACCACGACGGGCATCTTAACCTGCCCGCCACGGTTAATCGATTAACCGTGGCGGGCAAGTTGACCCGCTGCGGTAAAGCCATGATTTCCCGTGGCCTTTGAACCACGGCGGACAGCTTTGTCCGCCGCGGAAAACCGATTTCGCCCGCTGCGTAAAATCATTACAATAGTAGTGTTCAATGATACTGCAATGGGGGAAGCTGAAGAAGAGGTAGTGGCAGAAGATGAGCCCGCTGATGATCTTGGTCAGGCCATTCATGACGCACAAAGAGAATGCGAAAGTGAAAAGGAGAAGATCAAGTTCGAGCGCATGCTAGAGGATCACAAGAAATTGCTATATCCAACTTGTGATGTGGGACAGAAAAAGTTGGGTACCACACTGGAATTGTTGCAATGGAAGGCAAAGAATGGTGTATCTGACAAGGGATTTAGGGAGTTACTGAAAATCCAAAAGAAGATGCTTCCAAAGGATAATGAATTGCCCGTCACTACGTATGAAGCAAAACAGGTAGTCTGCCCTTTGGGATTAGAATTCTAGAAGATACATGCATGTCTTAATGACTGCATCCTCTACCGTGGCGAGGAGTACGAGAAGTTAGATGCAGCCTGGTATGTCATGCATGGCGGTATAAGATCAGGCGAGATGACCCTGGTGATGTTGAGGGCGAACGTCCCACGAAGAAAATCCCTGCCAAGATTATGTGGTATGCTCCTATAATACCACGCTTGAAACGTCTGTTTAGAAACAAAGACCATGCAAAGTTATTGCGATGGCACAAAGAAGACCGTAAGGTAGACAATATGTTGAGACACCCTGCTGATGGGTCCCAGTGGAGAGCAATCGATAGAGAATTCCCGGAGTTTGCAAATGACGCAAGAAACTTAAGGTTTGCTTTAAGTACGGATGGTATGAATCCTTTCGAGGAGCAGAGCAGTAGTCATAGCACTTGGCCTGTTACTCTATGTATCTACAACCTACCTCCCTGGTTATGCATGAAGCATAAGTTTATTATGATGCCAGTGCTCATCCAAGGTCGAAGGCAACCTGGCAACGACATCGATGTGTATCTGAGGCCACTAGTTGAAGAACTTCTACTTTTGTGGAACAGACCAGGTATACGTGTGTGGGATGAGCACAAACAGGAGCACTTTGACCTGCGAGCATTGTTGTTCGTAACAATCAATGATTGGCCTGCTCTAAGTAATCTTTCAGGACAATCAAACAAGGGATATAATGCATGCACGCACTGTTTCGATGACATTAAAGGTATATTCTTGAAAAAATGTCGAAAGGTCATGTACCTTGGCCATCGTCGATATCTTCCTATGAATCACCCCCTAAGAAAGAAAGGCAAGCATTTTAAAGGTAAGGCAGACCACCAGTCCAAGCCGAGCAACCGAACTGGTGAGGATGTACTCAATATGGTCATGGATGTGAAAGTAGTATTTGAAAAGGCATATGGCAGCGAACCTGTTCCAAACGACGCTGACAGTCACGCACCCATGTGGAAGAAGTCCATATTTTAGGAGCTACCCTATTGGCAAGTCCTAGAGGTCCGTAGCGCGATCGACGTGATGCACCTAACGAAGAATCTTTGTGTGAACCTGCTAGGCTTCATGGGTGTGTATGGGAAGCCTAAGGACACACTTGAAGCACGACAGGACCTGCGATGTTTGAAAGAACGAGACAACCTACATCCAGAGAAGACAGATGATGGACGCCATTACTTAAGTCCTGCCAGCTACACTCTTAGCAAAGAAGAGAAGGAAAGCATGTTTGAATGCCTAGCAAGCATCAAGGTACCATCTGGATTCTCCTCGAATATAAAGGGTATAATAAATATGCTAGAGAAGAAATTCCTAAACTTAAAGTCCCATGATTGCCACGTGCTCCTGACGCAATTGCTTCTAGTTGCATTAAGAGGAATTCTACCTCCAAATGTACGTCTAGCCACCGTGAAGCTATGTGCATTCCTCAATGCAATTTCTCAGAAGGCAATTGATCCAATGGATCTTGCTAAACTATCATGTAATGATGTGGTTCAATGTCTTGTCGACTTTGAGTTGGTGTTCCTCCTTCCTTCTTTAATATGATGACACACCTCCTAGTTCACCTAGTCAAGGAGATTAGCATTCTCGGTCCCGTGTTCCCTCGCACAACATGTTCCCTTTGAGAGGTTCATGGGAGTCCTAAAGAAATATGTTCACAACCGTGCTTTCGTCTAGAAGGAAGCATCGCCAAGGGCTATGGAACATAGGAGGTCATTGAGTTTTGTGTTGACTTTATTCCCGACCTTGACCCTTTGGTGTTCTGAATCGCGACGAGGGGGGAGACTAAGTGGAAAGGGACACTAGGGAAGAAAAAACATATATTAGTACTGTCTGGTTAATTATTTTAATAAAGCACACTACACAGTTCTCAGAAAAACTCCTCCTTGGTGGATCCGTATATCGAGACACATAAAGAGTTGCTCCGATCCGAGTTTCGTGGAAGTCTCTGAAGCTTGGATTACGACGAAAGACATGAAAACTTTCAGCGATCGTTGCGAAAAGAATGTCGTAAGATGAGAGTATTGATGAGCAATCAGTTTGTTGTTGGCTAGGCAGCCATCGTGGCATAATCTCACATACAAAGGGTACGAGATAAATGAAAATATATTTTACACAGTAGCCCAAGATAAAAGGAGCACCAACCAAAACAGTGGTGTCCACATAGATGCCACCGACCCTAATGGAAATAAGCAAACATATTATGGCCGCATAGAGGAGATATGGGAACTAAACTATGCACCTACTTTTAAGGTACCTTTGTTCAAGTGCCAATGGATAAAGGCGATGGAGGCGGGTAGCAATGACAACCAAGTATGGAATGACAACCGTGGACCTCAACAATATTGGGTACAAAGATTTAACCGCTCATCCTTGCCAAGGATGTGAATCAGTGTTTTATGTCAAGGACATGTCTACAAAATCAAGAGAGGGAAAACAACAACGACCCAATCTATGAGCCAAAGCGCCACATAGTTCTTTCAGGGAAAAGAAACATCGTCGGAATTGAAGACAAGTCAGACATATCAGAAGATTATGAAAAGGATGACCGAATTCCACCCTTCATAGTGAACAAAGACCCAAGCATCCAGCTAAATGATGAGGACACTCCTTCGTTACGACGCGATCATAACCAAGTGATATACGTTAAGAAGAAGTTCACTACTGTGCCCGCTTGATATATTTAGTGATGTATTAGACCTATTATGTAATAATTGTGACTTCAGATTTTTTTGTCGTGTTTTCATATTTTCTACGGTTTAAATAAATTTTCTGCTAGACGGTGGATTTCCCATGGAGAATGTGTGATGGAAAACCAAATGATCAACGTTAATAAGATGTGAAAACTAATTTCCTGTCGAAAAGCAATAGTTTTAATGATTTTAATTAAGTAGTATATTTTTGCATGGTGCAAATTGTAATTATTATTTACACTATGTCAAATATTCATACAGTAAAACAAAAGATTTTAGGTTACAATTTTTTGTTGTGTATAATAATGCAAAACCAAGTCCAGGATTTTTTTTATAATTTTTTTGATAATATTTTATTTATTAGACAATTAATAACTCTATGTATTTTTTTATAAAAGAAATATATAAAAAAGAAAAAAAAAACTTATGGAAACCGGAGAAAGCCAACTGCAGACCACCTTTACTCCCGGGCCTAAAATGCCCTTTACTCATGGTCCGTGGCTACACCCTGGACTAAAGGTGGGCTGCGTTTTCGCAGCCCGCCAAAATGACCTTTACTCCCGGGCCGTGGCTACACCCGGAACTAAAGATTAGACCTTTAGTCCTAGTTCTAATCATCAGCCGGGACTAAAGGGTCTTTAGTCCCGGTTCGTAGCGGAAATAGGGACTAAAGGTCTCCCTTTATAAAACCTCTCTGTCTCTGCCAAGCCTCATCTTCTCCACCAAATCGATCCAGCAGCGCCGCTGCCCCTAGGCCACCCTAGCCTCGCCTCACGCGCGCACGCTGTCACCGGCCGGCCAGCGCAAGCCTCGCGTTGTCCTCGTCCACGGCCCACCTCGCCCCCAAGCAGTCTTCTCCAAGATCCGCAGCAGGCCACAGCTACGGCACGTCTTCTCCAGGTTTGGCCTGGTCTCCCTCTTCCTCTGCACTTCCCTTGATGATGCCGTCGTTAGAGTTCCGACGATGATGGAGATCGCCGGGCTAGGTTGGGGCGGGGCGCCCATGGCCTTGGCGGCGGCAGGAGCGGGAGGGGAAGAAGGAGGCCGCCGCCGTGGCCATGGAGCTCCAGCATGACAAATCCTTTAGGGCCTATTCGGTTCCGGGGGATTCACGTCATGGAACCATTCTGTCCAGGATCGCTTCTTTCATTTGTATACACCGTACTTCACCGAGAATCATTCCGGACAGGAATAACTGCAAACCAAGAGGCCCTTAATTAAAAGCTCTACTAGATGATCATGTTTATTAGAATTATGATTTTATACATTTGTACATACTTGTTGCAAATGAGCTTTTGTATGAATCTAGAATCTGGGCAGGAGCTAACATTGATCTGGTAGGAGTTATGGCTGATATCATGAGCTTTTGCAATTTCTACAAGTCATAGAAAAAAGATGCTTCTGTATGAATCTAGAATCTGTGCATGATCTTTGAAGTTTGGATTGGAACCTGGGTGGTAGAAACTTTTTGCGACAAAATCTCTATGCTGATGAGAGCAGCATTGAAAATGGAAGCATTTTTGAAGATATAGTGAGATGCTTGCTTTTGCATTTGTTTTGTACATTTTGCTGTTATAAACAATAGTCTGCTGATTTCCATTAGTATCAATTTGGCTCATCAATTTGGTGCATACTTCTGTAACATGTTTTTTTAGTAAAGTCTAAGTCTCTAACATGTTTTTTTGGCTGCAGGAGCTGGACCTCGCGTTTGACACCTTGGATGTGAGCCACCACCGCCACCATATATAATCCGTTTATGATGGATTATTTGCTCCAACCTTTTGTAATCGGATGGATGTGTGTGCCGAGCCATCGTGCCGGCAATCTTGTAATGCGATTTTGCGCTGAGCCATCGAGCTCAGTGGAGCACGGGCGCGCCCGGTGTCTCGTCGTTTCCTCCTTTTTGCGCGGTAGCTTATGACAACTAGTTAGAAAATTGTAGAAAATCCGTACTAGTTGAACTTCCAGACCGTGTTCTTCTCGACGAGCATGTTCTCTACCGAGCGGTAACGGACGTCAAGGAGGAGCTTTGATTCTATGAGGGAGAGCGGCAACGGTCGTGGAAGACCGTGTTCCCTTCCTCGTAGAATCAGAGCTCTTCCGTGGCCAAGTACGGTGCCGTCCGGTGGAGAAATGCTCGCCGAGATGATCACGTAAGCAAGGTCAACTAGTACGGATAGTTATTTATTCACACGTACCCAAACGTAGTATATATATAAATATAAACGATAATTTGTGTGTACACTCCCATTCTTCTGTTAATTTGCGGAAATATCATGTGAATTACTTACCTGCCGCAGTAAAAGACGAGAACACAATGACCATGGCCACGGCCATGAAAAATGCCAATGACACAACACTAGCAACTTTCTCGGCAAGAAGAGTAGTGTTAAACGCTCTGGAAACCTTTAAACTTTGTCAGTTAAGATTTTGCCTTCAAACAAGCTAGGCACTTAAATAAGGCTTATGCTAGATTCTATCACTAGTATAGATACATAAATGATTTTTACAAATGTTACTATCCTTGAGGTGGCACGTCTTGCAGGAGTTCATTTTATAGATATAGTTTTTATTTTTTATAGATATATCTGGTGGTGTAAAAGCTAGATGGCTGCCCCGAGAGACAACATGGATGAAGAAATGATGAATATTATCAACACCGGCACTCAATTTGTCGATGGTGACCAGCAGGATGTAGATGACGGGAGTCAATACCTGGCTATTGAAGATAACCAAGAAAATATTGTGCAAGAAAATACAGGCGAGGTATATATATTTATATATATATTTGAATATTATATATATATATATTTGAATATCTATCATCTATTATAGGTAGCCCTCTGGATCGACGACAACAACGGCGAAAAGCAAAAAAATTCGAGGCCCGAAAAAGCCATTGGAGGGGCACTACATAATATCGGAATTCAATATCGAGACAGGCGAACCACTTGGTCCACATGCAAGGAAATTTGTGCAACACTTTGGGTGCCTTGTAAGGGACAAACTTTTGTTCAGTGTCACCCTGGGCATTCGGTCAGACCAAACCGATCGGTTCGGTTCCTCGGTCATTCGGTCAGTTCGGTCATCAAAAACCTGGGACCGATCGGTCTTTACAAAAAACGAAGACCGAGAAAGTTCGGTCTCGGTTAGTTCGGTTCGGTCTCGGTCACGACCGAACTAACCGGACCTGAGTATGCTTGCTATTTGAAGGCAAAAAAATAACAACACAATATATAAAACAAACCACACATTATTATGACAAGTTCTAGCACACAACTTTCTCAGTTCTCACAAATCACAATCACACATAATGACATTACGAACGAAGTCTACATAACTACGGTCAGTTCGGTCACTTCGTTAACCAACACATATGACCGAACTTCTATCGGTTACTTCGGTTAGTTGGGAGCCAGGACCGAACTCATGACCAAACTTTTTGGTCTCGGTCTTTTCGGTCTCGGTCTTGGTCTTTTCGGTTCGGTCTTCGGTTAATTATGCCCAGAGTTAGTTCAGTGCCCATGAATGGAAGCAAAAGATCAATGAGCCTCATGTTAGTTTTGTCTCTGATCTTGATAAGAATTTAATTTGGGATGATATTCTTCAACATTTCACGTTGCAAGCGGATGATTATGATGCTATCAACGATGATGAATTGAAGGAACTAGTTCAAAAGTGGGCTATGAAGAAGATGGCCACACAATTTCAGACTTGGAAGAAATCTCTATACACGAAATACGTCAAGAAGAACGTAACGCCCAATTTCAATACTAGTGGGCCACTCGCGAAGTTGAGGCCCTACTGGAATGATTTTGTACAGTACAAGACATCGGAAGAGGGTGAGGAACGGGTGAGAAGGAACCAAGAGAATGCCCGACAGAAGGTATACCACCATGGCATGGGATCTGGTGGCTACGCGACTGCCATTCCCAAGTGGGAAAAAATGGAAGTGGACATTCTTGCCAAGGGTATCACACCAAAATCACTCAATTGGCCCAAACGCGCGAAGAATTGTTTTTTCGCTCATGGGGGAAGACTGGACCTAGAGACCGGGAAGCTAGTTCATGGCTCAAAACTCGAAAGAGCAACACAAAGATTATCTTATGCTCTACAAGCTAAAACTATTGGTGCGTTCAGACCAAATAGAGAGAAGGATAAACTGACGTATGCCCTCGGGACCGCTGAACACAGTGGCTGAACGAGAGGTTTAGGACGGAATATTTCTTGAGAGCATGGTTTCCCTGACGACAGAGATACCTACAGAAGCCAGTAGAGAAGGAAGGATGATGATGCAGTGTGGATCAGCAGGTTGGAGGAATTGGTTCGTGAGTCACGGGAGGCGTTGCTTCAAGCACAGGAGCGCGAAAAAGACATGCAAGCTAGAATGCAGGATGAAATCATAAAGCAAGTGCAAATAGCAATGAGTGCCCAGCGGCAGGCATCAGATCCAGGAATGAACATTAATATTAGCCCCCCTGATCAGTTGAAAAGCAGCTGCGCTTCCACAGAGTTGCCAAATCAAGATGACGCAATGCTACGTTTCCCCGTGGATGACATCACTGCACCGTTTACATCATGTGAGTTACATATTCCAAAAGAGAATGCCACAATCTTGGTGGCTCTCGGTGTTTTTTCTCCTCCAGATCCTACCAAGACACCAAGAATCCATGGGGCAATAATACCACCTGGATATGTTAGCGTCTCAGTGGATAGAGTTAACAAAGGTTTTAGTGACCTGCCTCTTGACATTCCAAGAGGTGATGGGGAGAAGACTCTAGGAGAAGCAGAGAAAACATTCATACTATGGCGCAAGAGCTACATCATTATTCCCGGGGTCTCTAGTCCACCGCTGCTTCCTCAACTGCCAGACAATAGGTGCGGACAAAAGTGAACGAAACATTTTTTTCACAAACTTTCTATTGACATGCATGATTAATAATAACAATTTTTTATACCTAATTATTCTTTTTTGTAATCACACAGCAGGGCCTCCGCCAACCTAAGTCCAATTATTCAATCTCCAGATCATCATAGTGCTCCGGGCAATCAGGTGGCAACGCCGCCACCGCCGCCACCTCCAAGGAGGTCTCCAACGCCTCCAAGGAGGTCTCCAACGCCTCCAAGTAGGTCTCCAACGCCTCCAACGTCTGCCCCGCCTCCCTTGATGACTAAGAGGAAGCCAGCTCCTAAGAGGTCCGCCCCGCAAACAAAGTCGTTGTCCCACCAGCCGGTAAAGAAGAAAGCCTCATCTAATCCAGTTATTCCCCAAAAACTGTCTTTCGAGAAAAGTGAAAAGGAATGAAAAGCTACAGTAAAAAAAGATGTGGACAGTTTCTTCGAAAAATTAAAAAAGCAACGAGAAGAGAGGGAGAACCCGGAGAAATCATACTTCTACCTACCTCCAGATCTTCTAAGAAAGAAGGTGGACCAGAAAAAGCGGGAATCCCAAAAGACCCGGCCAAAATCGGACTACGACCGCTCTCTCACCAAGTCATTTGAGGCGGCGCAGAAAAAGATTAGACCAGGGAAAGATGTTGCACAACTCGGACAACAATCGCAACAACCAGTCCCCCCTCTTGTCGTTCGTAATGAATATGGTTTGAACTTAGACTTAGACGTCGATTTTGAGGAGCTGCCTCGGTTTTACGAGCAAACTGGTTTAGACCTTGCCCAAGTGCTCGCTGAAGGACCATCTGCTCCGAAAGTGGATCCTTGGAAGAAATTTGAACATGGAAATAGTCTATACAACCCTGAGGCCTTACGTGAATTGGGTACGTAAATGTACCTGCTAAACAAGTGGTACATGGCGGCGTGTGAACGGGGAGAGAACTTTGTTTCTGTCAGAGTTAGAAACCAACATTACTTCCGTGGCGATGACGTTATATATGTCGAGTTTTTAGAATTACACCAACTATGCCACCTGGACTCTCTCGACAAACGTCTCATTAGCTACTATTGTCTGTAAGTGTGATTATTTTCTACTATTAAAGTGTATATATATAAAGCTACATGTATATATATGAATTATATATCCTCACACTATATTTTTATATATGCAGATATGAGATGACAGAACTCAGAAAGAGAAAGGATAATGATGTTGGTTTCGTTGATCAAATGTCGTATTCAAACACCCTGATCCCCCGCCTCAATGAAAAGCTGAACTCGAGAAAAATCTCATGAGGTTCTTAGTGAACCAACAAAACAAGAACATACTCTTCCCCTACAACTTCAAGTGAGTGTTAAATAATTAATGTCGATCATATGGACATTTGTTCAATTATTTGCTTACTAGCTAAGCTATCTCTCATATATATATATGTTGACTCTAGTTAATGTCGATCATATTTGTATATAAAAACATATGCAGCAATCACTGGACATTGATGGTCATCGATATGGCCAATAGTCGGTTGAGAATCTTAGACTCGTTAAGAAAAGAGCAAACAGAGTACCAAGACATGATAGATATTATCCAAGGGTAATATGGTCTCTCTAGCAACTATATATACCCGATCTCTTAACTGCAACAATTATTAAAGACCAAATTAATGTTTTATTTTATTGGGCGCAGTGTATGGAAAAGTTTCATTGAGAATCACCACATGAAACATTGCAAAGCGCCACTGGATGTAATCGCACACAAAGTAAGTACTATCTACATTTATATATATATAATTCAATTAACACCATGCATGCTTTCAATTCACCGGATCTTTTTTCTCGTAAAAGTGGGTTCTGAGGCAAGAACAGGGGAACAACTACTGCGGATACTATGTTTGCGAGTTTATCGGGGCGTACACAAAAAGAACTTCTGAAGAGATCCTCAAAGTATGTTATATAAATATATTCATATATTCACAATTTCTTTTGTTGCACATATATATAAGTAATCAAGTGACCAACACATATATATATATATATATTAATACTTTTCCTTTAACTTTTATTGAAGACTCTATGGTTGAAGGAAAAAGTCATACGACGTGACCAACTAAAAGCAATTCAAGAGACCATAGCAGGATTTCTTAATGACCAGGTCCTCAACCCCGTCGACGAGTTCTACAATGACGTGAACGAAACATGGAAGCCAAACCAGATGGAGTGAATTTGTTATTCCAAGGATATGATAGAATATACAATGCAAGATTTATTTGTAATATATATATATATATATGTATATAAAATAACGTACAATATATGTATATGCATGTAATATATACGTTAGTTTCATATTTTAGTTTGTACAAAATGTTCGAACATTATAAACGTGTAGAATACGTATATTATTAGCAGCGTAGAATGCGTATTCGAAAACCAAAACGAATCATCAATTGAAAATAGAAACAAAAAAAAGAAAAAAAAGGAAACCTTTAGTCCGGGTTGGTAATACGAACCGGGACTAAAGGGCCGCCCCACGTGGCCAGGCCGGGAGGCCCTTTAGTCCCAGGCGCGAAACCGGGACTAAAGGAGGGGACCTTTAGTCCCGATTTCGTACTCCCGGTTCCAAAACCGGGACCGAAGGCGGTTGAGAATCGGGAGTACAACCCGTTTCTCCACTAGTGAACCTTGTGTGTGGTGCATAACGTACGACATCGCGCTTTTCCTAGTGGCCACTATGTCAACATATGGCTAGCTCTTGATGGATCCTAACAAGAGTATTTGGGTCAAGAAGTATAGGATACATATGCCTGGAAGATTTTTGTTGTCTACGAAGCCATTGGATGTCTCAGGTGATGGAATAATATTATTACTATTGAAAGCGTCCTGGAAAGCAGGGAATGTCTTCCGATATATCCTTCAGTTCTACAACTCTAGCCCCGAGGATTTTACAGACTTCATGGAGATGGCACATGGCTTCAATGGTACAATGACATTTTACACTGGGAGCCTCTTTCTTAACAAATAACTATGGAAACATATAAAGCCAATTTGGCTATATTGCATGGATAATTCTCGTACATCTTCAGAAGTAAATTTATGTTGCTTTACCGATTTATACGTTTCTCATATAAGCCAACTATATGCTCCGTATTTTACAATTCATTTGATCCACATAAAGGAAACAGAGCTTCGTATATAAGTATAACACTAGCAAATATGCCGGTGCGTTGCAACGGGAAAAAACCTATCAGATGTTAAAGAAAAATGAGAATGTTACATTTCACTTATTTTTACACTTTCCATTAGATTAATAAGCTATAGTTTATTTTATAATAATCATGACATCTATGCTATAAGTTAATATTGGCAATGATATGATAATGTCCTGTTAAGTCTGTTTCAAATTAAAAATATAATCTTAATAGATATTTTTTCTTTTGTCGTAAGGCATACAGACATTTAGTCGTAAATATATCATAACTTCGATTTTCATACGATCATTGTGTTGGTAGACTTACATTTCTAGGTACATGATTTTTATTGAGGACCTATAAAAATATGTAATTCTATTATCTGATCAAAGTTGGTAATGGGTTTCATGTCAAGAATTGGTCTATCCGTTCATGATTATAATAGAGATCTCTCTCAATTTCCACATAGTAGCACATGTCAAGAATTTGATTGGTATGCATATACGGCTTAGAGATAGATTTATTTTGATTATATTAGACAATAAACTACATAAAATTTCACCAAAAGGTCTATATAATAGAGTTTTGTGAGCCTGCGATGCCGGGCTCTATAAAACATTATCTTAGCCGCATCACCAAAAGGTCTATATAATAGGGTTTTGTGAGCCTGCGATGCCGGGCTCTACGTAATTGTGTTAATTTCATAAATTTTACTTTTTTATTAAATGTCCCTTTAACGTTGGTATTTAATTTTACAGTATTGTTATCTTATCGTGCGATCCGTGTGCTTTTAGTATCAAATGTTAGTTACCTCGTAGCAACACACGTGCACGAACCTAATATATCTAAAAGCTTCTATGTACGGTGCGGTAATTAACCTTCCAAGAACTGTACTTTTACACGTCCTGTATTACAACAGTTATTTTTGTTAGCTGGGTCCGTAGTTTCTCCGTCATTTCCTGCATGATTGGACCCCGGACTGTAATCATATATATATATATATAGGGCCTTGTTTAGATTGTAAGTTTTTTCACTCTTTTCATCACATCAAATCTTTGGACACATGCATGAAGTATTAAATGTAGATAAAAAAATAGCTAATTACACAGTTTGATTGTAAATTACGAGACGAATCTTTTGAGCCTAGTTAGGCCATGATTGGACAATAATTATCAAATACAAACGAAAGTGCTACAGTACCAAATACTGATTGCTAACCCCAATCTAAACAAGACCTAGGAGTATATATCTTGGAAAATAAAATAATTCCCACTGTTGCCTGAGCACGCAGATGGTTCGTGAGGGCGAGAAACATGACGGCGGTTATTGCAAGAAAAAGAAACATGACGGCGTCGTGTCTCTGCCGGAGGACATCGTCTTCGATGTGCTCGCCAGGGTGCCGGTGAAGGCCCTCTGCCGGTTCCGGTGCGTGTGCAAGGCCTGGCGCGCCCTGATCTCCGACCCGGCCTTCGTCGCCGTGCAGAGGTCCCGCGCCAGTCCATACCTCGTCGGCGTCTTCTATGGGGCCTGGTGGCCGCCGAAGGTGCGGGTGATGGACATGGAAGGCAACGTCATCAGGGTGTTCGAGGTGCGAGTGCTGGGCAAGGACGACGGCACTAATGTCTTGGGCGTGCTGCAGCAGGCCACCACGCGGGTCGACCTCATCTGTGCCAATAATGCCTACATCGCTCCGGCTGCCGGGCGTGCATGGACTATCGGCATGGACAATCGCTTGGCCGTGCCAAGCTTTGGCCGCACCGCTCTGTCTCGCACCGTCAAGGTCATCTGCCTCGAAGATGCTTTACCGTCCCAGATCTGCAAGGTTGCTACGATCGTGGAGGGCGGCGCACAGCCACTGACATGGAGGCAAAGGTCGGCCCCCCCTTTCCTTACCACCTGGCACTCTAAAAAAAGGGCAACGGTCAATGGCATCGTCTACTTCATGCCTCGCCTCGGCCTCAACGAGCATTATGCAGTTGGGAATTCAGGCTCCAACCGCATAGCAGCCTTCGACCTCGAGAGCGAAGAGTGGAAGATAATCAATGGCCCGACATTCGGGGTCAAAGCCGAAACATGGCAAGTTACCCTTACCGAGCTCAAAGGAACCTTGGGTGTGGTTCATTGTCTACGCAATGATGACCACAGCTATGCCAACATATGGCTTTTGATTGATTTTAACAAAAGTGTTTGGGTCAAGGAGTATACCATACAGATGCCCAGAACGTGGGGATTGACTAAGCATTTGGGGGCCTTGGATGATGGCAGAGTATTATTGCTGGTGAGCGAGGAAAACAAGGTCAGCTATGAACGTCGAGTTTTTCTTGTGTTCTACAACCCTAGCACAAAGACGTTTACAAAGTTCATGGACACAGCAAGTGATACATTGGTCTTGTACACTGGAAGCCTCCTATCATGATAAATAACCGTAGAAACCACATCGAAGGAATCAAATATATGTAAGAACCATATTTGTGTGTGCAATGAGTTAATCATTCAGTGTGGACCAAGTCCGATGATATATAGAACTAATGTGTGATAAAGGAAAGTTTTGTTAAATTCAGTGTGCGCCAGCTCGGCTTCCTGTTGGTGCTGAAGGTCCACGTTGAACAGAGCAGGCGCTGCACTTCCCTCCGCAAGGCATCTACCTCCTCTACGCTCTCCTCCTGGCCAGTCAGATTCCTTGGTGCTCATGGCCCACCTCACGAGCAAAGGCACAGGCACAAGCACATCAACATGCCTCCTCAACCCACCTCCTCGTTGCTGCCATTGAGGCGGCACATTGCAGATTACAGATAACAAGGTTCAATGCACACTGAACGAGAATTCGTGGATGAATGCGGTGAGATGTGCAGAGCGGCATTGCTCCCTTTTGTAATCCATGCAGGCGGCCGCACGCCGAGAATCTGACCGAGCGAGCCGTGAGGGACTTCCCTTCCTCCTTTTGTGAGAGCGGCGTCCAGATCGTAGACGCGCCCATTATCATCGGCGTTCGCCGCCGGCAAGGGCGTGACACGTGGGAAGGAGCCGCAGGTGCAGGTCGCGGGAACGAGCCGCCGAACACTGGACACCACACGCGGGAAGGAGCTGCCGACCGCGGGGAAACTGCGATGGCGAGCGATGCTGGCTATCCAAATATCGCAAGCGAAATTTTCGGGATGGCGAGCGACTAAATTTGAAGAGCAGTTTAGCCAATTTGTTGGAGACGTTTTTTTGTTGAATAATAGCCATATTTAGCTTTACAAAACAAATTAGATGATCTCTAGGAGATGCTCTAATATGATTATCTCCGGCACATATGGCATCGCTTTTTTAGCTGTAGCCTAACAAATTGAGACTCCAGTATGGGGATGCAAGTGGGCTAGCCCACAAACCCGTATATATAGACTTAGTTGCCGCTGGGAACTCACTCGCTATATCCTCCCGCATGTGAGCCTGACCCGCAGCTATAGGACATGTGCTTCTTCGGTTTTAATGTTGCCATGCTTCAAAATTTCATTCATTTTCTCCTCTTTTAAAAACTGAAAAGTTGACTACATCGTATTTCTAAAGTCAATCCAAATTTAATGTTGATAGAATAAATGATGAAGAACCCATTTTAATTGGACTTATACCTCAAAATCACTTGTACATTTTAAATTAAAATTCATCTGCTTTTTAGATTATTTGAACTTCTAAACCATTCACATTTGGTCATATATGTCTACTTCATTCCCTGACAGGCAAAACCAGGTATTCTATCTGTTCACGATGGGTGGCCTGCAAAACCAGGTCTTCCCGGCCTGACCTGCAAAATGTTTATGTACCCCATGGTGGTTTTGTCTCGCTGGCACAATTAGGACCACATGTGCAAAAGAATATGTTTTCCACACTTGTCAACAATGCAATTATCCTATGTTTTACAGGTGGCACGAAAACGTGATATGCTACATAATATACACAGCTTAGATGCCATAGTGCATCTTAGAGCCATTTGGTGGGGTGAATTTTCTACGGTAGATTTAAAAAGGATGTCATAAACGGTTATGTAGTAAAATCTAAAAACATAAATTGAGTGGAAGACAAGATTAATTATTTTTGAACATTTACATAGTCAATGCATTGCTTTTCTACTTACCTACACAAAAATCAGTAGGAGCAACATCAATTGCCAATAACAAGATCTAGGCCTTCAGATATGCTGAACATCAATAAACCATCATAGCTGTTTGGATTCGACAGCTCAACTTTAGCTGGCTAAATTTAGCTATGGTGGATCCAAACAGCCCATAGCTAAACCCAGCTAAACTTTAGCTAGAGGCTAAAATATACACAATCCCTTAAGTTGTTTCGTCCCAGCTAAAACCAGCTACAAGGCCTCAATGACCAAACTACCCCCAGCTAAAGTTTACCTATAGGATCCAAACACCCCCGGCTAAAGTTTAGCTAGCTAAACAATGGAATTAATGAGGGGTAGTATGGTCAATGTTTTCAATTAGCTAAAGGATTCAAACACACCTAGCTAAAGTTTAGCTAGCTAATTTTAGTTGGTTAAATTTTGGCTCTAGCAATTAGTTAGCTAAATGTTAGTTGGGGTAGATCCAAACAAGGAAATAGATGTGGCATATTGAAATTCATATATAGGTCCCCAATTGAGAACACAAGAAATGTGTGATATTAGAAAATAGTAAATTAGTTTCTCACTTTCATGGAAATATTTGGAGCAAACCCACCAGGATCTCCAATGTTGCAGCTGTCTGAGCCACATTTCCCCAAGATAATATCATGTAAAAGTAACTAGTAAGTAAATCTCTACAAAAGTGAGCAAACCTTTCTGGCAGTCTGAAGGCATACTTTGTAAGAGCTAAGAGTTCCATAAAGTCAGTACTTTGCCTCAACGACAACTGACCCAAATGAATTAATAGTAGCTAAATTGGGAACCGAAAAAAAAGAGAGAAGCAATGAGAAAGGCTGAGTGCATTATTTGTTTTTTATTGAACACAATCTTATGATGTTTGATGAATATCTTGAACCAAGTGTGAGTGGAAAATGCGAACTGAGCTGGTTGGGTTCTCTGTGGCCACCATGACATGGGTGCTCATATTTTCCTGGATTTATTCTAGGATTTAGTGGTACGCGACGTGCCCATCGACAGCGAGGCGTCTGTGGTAACTTCGTCAATCTTGAGGTTTGCCGGTCCAATTCAGTTCTTCGGAGGTGTTCATAGGGGTAGGGCATGCATGTATGTGTTCATAGGAGTGAGTGTGCGCTCATGTATATGAGCGTCTGCGTCTGTAACTGGGTCTCAAAAAAAATATGAGTGTATCTGTGCTTGACGACCGGCAACACGTCACGGGGCTACTCGAGACAATGATTGAAGGGTGCAGAACTTGACGGTAAACGCAAAGACAGCGATTTATACTGGTTCAGGCCGTAAGGATAGCATAATACCTGACGTCCAGTTTGCCGTGATGCCTTATGTTGGATTGTATTGTATGATGTGTTGTACAAGGGGGTGTGTTCTTGCCTCTCTTTATATAGTCCACAGGGTAGGGCACATAGATCTAGTCATAGTCGATTGCAGCAGGAGAATTCTAACTCTATTACAAAAGCTAACTTTCCTAGTAATCCGACTATGTCAGTCCATCATGTCTTGGAGTATATGCCACCTTGTCTCATGTCCTCAAGCAGACCATAGGCCGGGCCAGAACCAGGTAAGTAGTTGACTCTACATGGAACCCTCAGGATCCTGGTCCGTCAGAGTGGAAAACAACACTTATATTTATATCTGCACTATAGATTGTTAGAAATGAAGGCCACCTTGAGATGGTGAGGTCAGAGGTTGTGTACCAGATAAGCAGCCTGTCCTCCTGTATAAGGTGACACCCCTTTACTGCAAGCTAGGCGACCTCAGCCCACACCGCTTCTTGGCAAGGCATGCAGGCACCACATGCTCGCCCACACCCCTTTGCGGTGAAGCAGGCTTACGCGCACGTTGAGGCCTCGCCGCTGTAGCTGGACTCCATATCCGAAACCGCCACTGCCGCCACGGTGGCGGAGACTAGGTTTAGGGTTTCCAGTTAGGGTCGCACCCTTAGCCACAAGGGAAGATGCCACCGCTTGCCGAGGAGGAAGACGCGCGTAGGGCTAACAGTGACCATAGCCTGTCAGGCTGCGCCCCAACCATGGGGCCGGCCACGGCGGAGGCCTGGCCAGCTACGCCCCCATCTAAGGTGCAACCAAACACCAGGAGAGGAGCGCTAGGGAAGAAGGGGTGGAGAGGCGGTAGTGGAAGTCGTGCATTCATGCGAGGTTTTTTTTTCTTTCCGCGGTTACTCACCGTGTTTTTTCGGGGGAAAAAGAGACAAGCAGGGATCAAACCATGGCTACCTAGTGCGGGCGTGGGGGCTGGAGGCAGAGGCCACACGACTCTTGGTGTTTCTTAGCGAAAGCAGAGGAATCTGCAAGCGCACAGATACACCGTTGTAGCACTTCACTCGGAAGTATTTAGTGTATCGTATGTTCCCAAATTAATGGATGTATGAGTCTCTTAACTAGTTCACCTAAAGAAAACAAGTGAGAGGTACCTTGGGTAGTGAGGTTTTTCTAAGGGTAGAAATCCTAAACGAAGATAACTTTGACACTATACACTAGTTTTGGGCACCGGCTTATACCTAGTCTGCCAGGTACCTCTGGCCTGTAGCTCTATGTTGAACCCGGACATGGGGGAATACGAGGGACAGATAGGGCTGTCACCACCTGCCGCCCACCCCTGAAACATGGTTAACGAGGCAAACGAAGATAGCTTCTAACCTAGACACCACGTCTATGCTATCGACTATTACTCTAGCGTGCATGCAAGGGTTATCCGTCTCTATCAGGGCCCTTCTACTAGAGTACCCGCCACAAGGATGGACGATGAACCCACAAGTTTATAATGAACAAAGGTAGATTTCTTAAGAAATTGACACCAAAGTTAAACACGAACTTCTTACTCCAAGTAGTAAGACACTCGCAGAGGTACAAGTGGAGGAGTTGCTAGCTCCGACACGCTTTTGCTAAGTGTAGCGAGTACACTAAGGGAGGATGCCGATAGCCCGGCACTTCTCCAACTCTTTCCTCACTGACTCCCACTCTTATTCTAGCTGAAGCTAAGTAGAAATGAAGCTCTCCCTCTCTTCTTTGCTCTCTTCATGTGTCCTCTAGATGGGAGCTCTACCCCTCTATTTATATAGGGAGGATGGTGGTGCTTCAAGCTATTCTTGGCGTGAGGACAGGGTTGCACCACCTCAGCATGGAGGCATGCCACCACCAGAGCAAGGACAGGCAGGGAGGCCCCCATAGGGGGTTGCCCGCTCCCTAGGGTCGGCCGCCCCTTGACTGCCGCCGTTGGCCACCGCCTTCACGTGGTAGGCTTTGGGCTGGACCTGGATCGCTCCCTGGTGGTGCTTTGCCCCGGTTGAGTTGAGTTGATGGGCGCCTTTGTTGCTCCTTTGTGCAAATTAGCGTCAGAAAGCGCCTTTCAGTGAATTTCTCCATGCATTTAGGTTTGTGACCTGCAAAACATGCTTGTACCAAAACTTGTGGAAAATGTAAGTTAAAATCCCTTATTCTATGTTTTGGTGTTTACATTTGTTCGTTTTGTTTATACGTTGGTGGTTGGATTATGAGTTTAAGCATCGCCAACAAGGTCACCCAAACTTAGCCCTTTACTCGTCCTCGAGTAAAGTTTAAGGACTAAGCAGGTTCATCCCCTGGATTTTAGAGTCTGTATACAGGTTATTCCAAGCTTCACCATAACTTGCGAACTTCCAAGTGTCTACCAAAATATCTTGGGTAATTGAAAAATGGAATAGCTTGGATTCAAATGTCCTTACTCTATTCATGCTTAGAAACTTGGGTTTTTGTATGATTTTCGAAGACATAAAAGTAGCTTTTGTTTCTTGAATGATTCGCTCAAGTCACTCACATTTGTAAGTGGTTCCTTACCAAGGCAATTTTGCCTTCACATTTGATCATCCTACTTCTAAATAGCTTATATGGAGCTTTAGGTAGGGATGAATATTGTGAGGCACACTTACCTTGCATATGTTGTAAAGTCAAACCCTGGATCTCACCGGAGGGAAGCGTCATACTGTTAGATCAAAACAGTGCAAGTGTGTGAATTTTGGGTGGAACTACACTCCTCTATTTCATATGATCTCCTTTCCTAGCTTTTTATTTGTAGACATGGCTAGCATATATATATTTTTCTATGCGCCTTCATGTGCTCATCATTTTTTAATGCTTTTGGGACCTTCATTTGTCCCTATATTTTTTTCTCTTTTTTCAATACTTTGGGATCTTCATGTGTCCTATTTTTTTCTCAATTCTTTTTGCATAGCCTTTTTGTCTCTTTCTAGAAGTATGCTAGGGAGATCATATTTTAGGGCATGAAGTATTTATTTGCTGGTGATGGAAACATGTTTTAGCGTATTCCCCGTGTAGGAATAGCTGCTTTATGTGACGTGTACGTGAGTTTTGACCTTGGGAGTATGAAACATCTCTCAACAGGGGTGACAAAACTTGACCAAACTCAACACAAATTAAGAGGCATATGTGGAAGGTTTTTATCATCTATGATCATATATGGCCTTGGTAGGTATTTGTATGTCATTCAAGGAACATGCTATTTTGAATTTTATTTTTGTAAAATAATTCCCAAGCGCTTTGTAGGAATGAGTAAGTGTTATATCATCCTACTATATCTCATTCGTCAATTACTTAGATAAAATGGGTTCCCTATGATAAGTGTTCGCAAGTTTTTAGGAATATTAGCTGGGAATAAAAAATATACAAACCCTTAATCATAGGAAGATATGGAGATGGAGCATCACTTTATTATGTTTGAGTTTAGTTTGAATTCTTATTATTAAAATAGAGTGAGAGAGAATTGCACAGACCATAATTTTTGCGTGTGCTGTTTATCTATGCGAATTGGAGGTGACTGTGGCGCCTCCCCCACACTTGTACTTGTCTTTATTTTACATTTGACAAAAAAGAGTCCAAAAGACAAGTGTAGACAAATAATTCTAAAGGAAATTTTTATTCAATCTTCAAATGAGAGGCGCATTACATTATCGAAAATTAAAAATGATTGGAATGAAAGAACTAAAAAATAGAATATGCGCTTAAGGGAAAAATAAAACATGTGCCTAATCAAGAGCGCGCTCTACCCCTGCAGCTCTTGCCACCTTGGCTAGTCTACACCCAAAGCTAAAGATGGAGATGTCCAATTGGTGCTCTAGGCCTTTGACCTTAATCTTGCTATCGTCTAACTGACCCCTGAGGAATCTAACGTCCTCGCGTAGGTTTTTGATCTGGTCTTTCGGTGAGGTGATTTGGGGGTCTTCAGGAAGTGCAGGCTCTTCGTCCTCCTCATATATAGCGCATGATTTTAAAATCGGAGGCTTGTTGGTCCTCTTCAATCTAAGGGGCTTGGATGATGAACCGGCTATCTCTTTCGAGATAGACTTTTGGACGGGGTTGTCGGCCCTTTGCCTCTCCCTGGTTTGCGCATCCGCCCCTTCCCACACCCACCGTCGGGTTTTTGAACCCCCACTATAGTGTAGCTACAGCTATAAACGGTGTTACCCAAAGGCGTTACCTGGACTCTTTTTGCAGCATTTTCTGGAGTTTTGCGCTTGAGGTTATTGGTCCCTAAGGCCGACCTTGAAGGGGGCGCCCGCCTAGGCTGGATGTCAGCTTGTGGCGCCTTGGTCCTAGCCATGGACCGCACACTCGTGCCTCCACTCACCCTGTTGCGGAGTGGAGGCATGGCAGCAAGTGGAGCCATCGTAAATGGCAAGCTTTCTTCTCTCACATAGGTGTTTTCGGTGTTGGGTTGATGGGCTATGGAATCTCTTCTAAGTTGAAGGTGGAGTTAGAGCCAGGTGTACAAAGCAAGTGCTTGGTTGGCCATGGCTCAACTAGGATGGCTTGGGACTAATGCTATGAGAGGGGGGGAATGCTTTGGTGTGGGATCAAGGAAGGCTCATGGTGCTTTTATATAGGCTCAAAGAATCCAAGCAGGGAGGAAGAATATTTCAAAGCAAAAAACCTAGATGATCATGATGCACTCGGTCATACGAGGTTATCCAAGCGCATGTGACGCCATGAGGAGCCAAGAGGGGGGTTGCCCGCCCCCTGAGAGTTGCTGCCCTGACTAGGCTTCCTTCTAGATGCTGTCCCATCCAATAATATCTAAACCCCGCGGTGTTCTATTTTTGTGTTCACATTTTTAAACATGTTTGTCGATTTTATGTGTTATTTACTTAAATAAGGCATGAGCAAAGTTTTATTTTCACATAGCATATGATTGTGAATGATAAATATATGTGAGTAACGATATTTAAATGCAAGAGCATGTTAGAAATATTTAAATTTTCATAGATTTGCAATGAACTCGTTAAAAGATATTAAGTCTATTTCATCAATTTCTTGATTAATATTATGAGAATGTTCTAGGAAAAATTTCAATCTTTGACCATTAACTTTAAAAGTGTTACTGTCATTGTCTAGATGGTGATCGCGCCATGAGTTGATGAGTTGACGACGGTGAATTGTCCTTCCCATTTGCTATGTAGCATACCTTTACCAAAAAGCTCGACTCGGGAGTTGATTAGCAGGACCTTGTCTCCCTCCTTGAATTCTTTTTGTTGGATTCAGTGGTCGTGCCATTTCTTGGTCCTTTCTTTGTAAAGTCTGGCACTATGGTAAGCTTTCTCATGCCATTCTTCTAGCTCAGAGATTTATTTTTGTCGGTTCTTGCCAGCTAGTTTTACGTCCATGTTCCAGTTCTTGATTGCCCAGTGAGCTCGATGCTCAATCTCAACCGGTAAGTGGCAGCTTTTTCTTAGACGAGTTGGAATGACGACATGTCAATGGGGGTTTTGTAAGCTGTCCTGTATGCCCAGAGTGCATCAGGAAGCTTGTTCTTCCACACCTTCCCCGTTTCGTTGACCGTCTTTTGCAAGATATTTTTGATTCGCTTGTTCGAAGTCTCTGCTTGGCCGCTGGATTGTGGATGATACGGGGTGGTGACGTTGTGCTTGGCCCCAAGCTCCCTTAGGAAGGCTCTGAAGATTTTATCGATGAAGTGAAATCCCCCATCGCTCATAACCATTCTTGGTGTTCTAAAGCGAGGGAAGATCACTTCATAGAACATCCTTCAGGCGTGCTTGGCGTCGGCTGCTCTGCATGGCAATGCTTCCACCCACTTTGACACATAGTCAATGGCGATGTGGATATACTCGCAATCTTGGGACTTTTGAAATGGGCCCATGAAGTCAATGCCCCACATATCAAATATTTCTATTTGAAGGTTGTAGTGGAGGGGCATTGCATAGCGAGAAGTGATGCCACCTTGCAGCTGGCATTTCTGACACCTTTAGATGAATTCTTTGGTGTCTTCGTACATCGTTGGCCAGAAGAACCCGGACTGCCAAAATTTGGTTTGAGTGCGGAATACTCCGTAGTGGCCTCCATACGGAGCTTCATGGAACTTTTCGATGATTTGTATACGCTCCACCGTGGGCACGCACCTTCTCAGCAAGCCATCGGAACATATCCTGTAGAGGTACGGGTCGTCCCAAAGGTGACGTCTATTTTCAGCTTGTAGCTTCTTCTTGTTCTCGCCTGGTGGTACGTACCCTGAAACTATGAAATTCATAATGTTCGTGTACCACGAGTTTGAATCCGTCACCCTTAGCAGCATGTCGTCGCGTAGGAAGTCATTAATTGGAAGTTCCTGTATGTTAGTGACTGGCATACGCGACAGATGATCTGCAACAGTATTCTCTCTTCCCTTTTTATCTTTTATTTCTTGGTCAAATTCTTGGAGCAAGTGAACCCATCTTATGAGGCGTGGATTTGCATCTTTCTTAGTGAGCAGGTATTTAAGTGCAGCATGATCAGTGTAAACAATTATTTTTGCTCCCACTAAGTAAGATATGAATTTATCAATAGCAAAAACAACTGCATAAAGCTCTTTTTCAGTGGTAGCATAATTAAGTTGTGCTCCTGTCAGTGTTTTGCTAGCATAGGCAATTGTATGATGCTTTTTATCTTTGGTTTGTCCAAGGACCGCACCAACGGCATAATCACTAGCATCACACATTATTTCAAATGGCAGCAACCAATCGAGTGGTTGGATGATTGGTGCTGAGATGAGTGCTTTCTTGAGTGTATGGAAAGCATTTAAGCACTCATCTGTGAACTCAGAGGGTACATCCTTAGCTAGCAGGTTCATCAATGGTCTAGAGATTTGTGAAAAGTCTTTAATAAAATGTCTGTAAAAACCTACATGTCGTAAAAAGCTGTGGATTCCTTTTATGTTCACAGGGGGTGGTAGCTGTTCTATGACTTCAATTTTAGCTTTATCAACCTCAATCCCCCTCTCAGACACTAAGTGTCCAAGAACGATTCCCTCTCTAACCATGAAATGGCATTTTCCCCAATTTAGTACTAAATCTTTTTCCTAACATCACTGCAAGACTTTGTCTAAATTCTCTAGACAATGGTCAAAGGTTTTTCCATATACTGAAAAATCATCCATAAAAACCTATATAATTTCTTCTATCATGTCTGAAAAAATTGACATCATGCACCTTTGAAAAGAGGCAGGTGCTTTACACAGCCCAAAAGACATTCGTCTATATGCATATGTTCCATATGGGCAAGTGAGGTAGTCTTGCTTTGATCGTCGGGGTGGATAATAATTTGGTGATACCCTGAATACCCGTCGAGAAAACAAAAGAAAGAGTGCTTCACCAATCGTTCTAACATCTCATCGATGAAGGGCAGTGGGAAGTGATCTTTCTTTGTGGCCGCATTGAGTTTTCGGTAATCTATACACATCCTCCACCCTATGACGGTTTGGTGTGGGTTTAATTCATTCTTGTTGTTCTCTACGATCGTCACACCCCCTTTCTTGGGCACCACTTGGACGGGGCTGACCTAGTCGCTATGTGGTATGGGTTAGATAATCCTGGCATGAAGAAGTTTTAGGACTTCCTTCTTCATGACTTCCCGAATTGTATTATTGAGCCTGCGTTGGGGTTCGCATGATGGTGTGCGTGCAGGGTCAATTGGGATACGATGGGTGCAAAGCGTTGGACTTATCCCCTTAAGATCTTGGAGTGAATACCCAAAAACTGACCTATGTTTTTCTAAGATGGCAATGAGTTTGGCCATCTCCTCATCAGTAAGCTTGTCACTTATGATTACAGGAGCTTCTTTGTTGCCATTCAAGAAAGCGTAACGCAGGCCAGCTAGTAGGGGTTTAAGTTCAACGATTGGTCACGTCTGTGCTTCCTCTTGAGGAAGGTCAATGGTTTCGCCCAGGTCGTCCTCTTCTTCTATAAAGATAGCATCTTTTTCTAAGGATGACTCAGGAGATTCAAATGGTGAGACCGACATGACTTCCTTGGGCAGTTCATGGTAGGGGCGAGTGTCTGCCACCGAGTTTTTAGCTTGAGTGATAGGAATTGCGAAAGTGTCTCTCCCTAGCTTAACATCCAACTCCCCTATTTTGGGTGGTTCAGTAAATAGTTTTTCTAGGGAGTGACCTATCATGATGTCGAAATCTTGGGTGTCAAAGATATGGAAATGAAGAACCATTTTGACTTTACCATGTTATCTTGTTATATTATGTAGGAGCCCAAGTCCATTCAAATTAGAATGTGGAGCAATCCTAAGTGATTTGTTTGTTGGAACAAGAGGTTCATTACAGAAGTAAGCAGATGCGAAAGATGTAGACATTATGTTTGCCCCAACAGTTGGATTATAGCGCACATCCACCATGTTGTCATGAATGTTGCATTGAATGAATAGAGAGGGGGTGTGAATCTGAATTGCTTCAGACGAAAACTCCACTTCTTCTACCCATTCTTTGCTCATAATGGCGGTCAACTCCCTAATGGACTCTTTAAGGAATTCTTTGTCTACTGGGTCCAAAGGGGTGATAGGGACTAGTGGCCTCTTCTGACAAGAATAATTCGAGGTATTTCTGAAATATTGGAAAAGGTCATCCTCGAAAGGTGGAAGGTCCGAAGGTTGGAGACCTTCCTCCAGATCTTCGAGTTCAGGTGAGGGTTCTTGGATGGAAAGTGTAGGTTCAGCCTCAGCCGAAGAGACTTCCTCATGACTTAACACAGGTTCGACACAGAGGGGTTCTCAGGGAGGAGTGTTCTCTAGAATTCGGTCTAAGAGGCCTTCTCTTTCCTCAGTAGTTTTCTGCGTGAATGAACCTCCGGTAGTTATGTCAAGTTTTAGGGAAGACTCCTTGCTAAGCCCTAACCAAAAATGTTGTAATAACACATGGTTGGTATAGACAAGTCTGGGCCTGAACGTGTTAGGATTGAAAATCGGTCCCAGGCTGCACCTATGGTTTCCTTCTCCTTTTGTTGGAAATTGAGGATCTCTTGTTGTAGGGCAGCAATTCGAGATATAGGGAAGAATACGACACAAAATCTATTCCTTAGTTCTTCCCAATCGCCAGCTACCTTCCCTACGTTATGGGCGTACCATTGTTTCACCCTCTCATCAAGTGAGAAAGGAAATAACTTCCACCGAAATATGTCTTGTGACATGCCTGAAATGGTTAGGTAAGCAAAGAGCTGCTCAAATTCCCTAAGGTGATGGTAAGGATTTTCATAATCGATCCCCGAGAAGGTTTGTTCCTGAACCATGGCTATAAAGCTAGGGCAGATTTCATAGATAGAAGCTATGATTGGCTTCGAGGATTGTGGTGGCTCTAAGAACTTGCCCTTGGGAGCAAAAAGTTGATGAATTATTTGGTGCTCCATTGGAAAAGAATAAAAATGAAAAGAAAGGTAAAATAAAAGATACATAGGTGAACTAGGTTTAAACACAAAAACGACAACTGTTCCCCGGCAACGGCGCCAGAAATGCTTGTTGGTGTTTCTTAGCGAAAGCAGAGGAATCCTCAAGCACACGGATACACCATTGTAGAACTTCACCCGGAAGTATTCAGGGTATCATATTTTCCCAAAGGAACAGATGTGTGAGTCTCTTAACTAGTTCACCTAAAGAAAACAAGTGAGAGGTAGCTTGGGTAGTGAGTTTTTTCTAAGGTTAAATATCCTAAGCGAAGATAACTTAGACACTATAGACTTGTTTCGGGCACCGGCTTATACCTGGTCTGCCAAGCTCTATGTCGAACCCGGACATGGAGGAATATGAGGGATGGACAGGGCTGTCACCACCTGCCGCCTACCCCTCAACCGTGGGGAACGAGACAAATGAAGATAGCTTCTAGCCTAGACACCACGTCTACGCTATCGACTTTTACTCTAGCATGCATGCAAGGGTTATCCGTCTCTACCAGGGCCATTCTACTAGAGTACTCGCCACAAGGACGGATGACGAACCCACAAGTTTATAATGAACAAAGGTAGCTTTCTTAAGAAATTGACACCAAAGTTAAACATGAACTTCTTACTCCAAGTAGTAAGACGCTCGTAGAGGTACAAGCGGAGGAGTTGCTAGCTTCGACACGCTTTCGCTAAGTGCAGTGAGTACACTAAGGGAAGTTGCCGATAGCCCCGACACTTCTCCAACTCTTTCCTCACTCACTCCCATTCTTATTTTAGTTGAAGCTAAGAAGAAATGAAGCTCTCCCTCTCTTCTTTGCTCTCTTCATGTGTTCTCTAGAGGGGAGCTCTACCCCTCTATTTATACAGGGACGATGGCGGTGCTTCAAGCTATTCTTGGCGCGAGGACAGGGCTGCACCGCCTTAGCATGGAGGCATGCCACTGCCAGAGCAAGGAGAGGCAGGGAGGCTCCCACAGGGGGTCCCCGCCCCCTAGGGTCGGCCGCCCCTTGATTGCCGCCGTTGGCCACCGCCTTCGCATGTCAGGCTTTGGGTTGGACCTGGATCGCTCCCTGGTGGTGCCTTGCCCCGGTTGAGTTGAGTTGATGGGCGCCTTTGTTGTTCCTTTGCGCAAATCAGCGTCGGAAAGCGCCTTTCTGTGAATTTCTCCATGCATTTAGGTTTGTGATCTGCAAAAAAAAAAGCTTGTACCAAAACTTGTGGAAAATGTAAGTTAAAATCCCTAATTCTAAGTTTTGGTGTTTATATTTGTTTATTTTGTTTATATGTTGGTGGTAGGATTACGAGTTTAAGCATCGCCAACAATGACTGCGGGATGTGAGGTGCAGATACATTGAATGATAGCCATTGAATTTGGTAGAGTAAGGAGAGAGAATGACATAATTGATAATCACCGCCACCACTTTCACCACTGGTTTTTTAAAGACCGGCAGGGATAATTATCACTGTCGGTTCGTATTATGAACCGTTAGTGAAATTATTTTCACCACTGGTTCATGTTATGAAACATTGGTGAATATAGGAGCGATTATCACCGCGGGCTGGTAACACGAACCGGCGGTGATAACCAATCACTACCGCTGGTTTGTGTTAGCATCCGGTGGTGATGGAGACCCATTTTTGACCGCCGCTTTGTGTTTCGAACCGGTGGTAAAAATCACTTTCACCAACTGCTGGACTTATGCTTGCAGCACTATAAAATTCATAAATTTTTCAAACAAAGTCGGGTGAAAACAAACTTTTTATCCAATTTGTATAAGTCGATGAGATCTACAACTTTGTAGTTGATGACTTTTTCATTTGAAACCATTTACGGTCCCATAATTCTGTTTGAAGTTCTCGTATTTTAAAATTCAACTTTCTCGAATTGTACATACTGTCTCAGATGAAAAAAGATTAGAAGCAAAGTTGTAGATTTCGATGTGATCTACAATTTTGTAGTTAATGATTTTTTCAGTTGAAACCATTTATAGTCTCAAATTTGTATCTGAAGTTCTAAAATTTTAAAATTTTAATTTTTCAAATGACCTTGGATGGAAAATCGACCAAAACCAAAGTTGTAGATCTCGATGAGAACTACAACTTTATAGTTGATGAGTTTTTCATTTGAAATAATTTGAGGTCCCAAGTATGGCTGAAGTTCCCACACTTTTAAATTCAGATTGTTCAAATGACCTCGTATGGGGAAACGACCAACATCAAAGTTGTAGATGTCGATCAGAACAACAACTTTGTAGTTGATGACTTTGTCAACTGAAGTTGTTTAGGGTCTTAAATATTCATTTCAAAATCATGAGTAGTGAATACTAAGGGAATGAATATGCCGTATAGACACAAGTGACTTAGGTGTGGAGTTGTTTGAACAGCTACGCGCAAGGACAAAGGTCTCAGGTTCGAAATCCACCACCGCACGCTGTTTATATGAAAAATCGCGTGACTTGTGACATCACGGGACTAAATCAAATTTTTGACCCGATATTGGAATTTCTGGAAATCATAATCTTCGCCGGCCGAATCGGTGGTGATAGATTATCATCATCGCCTGTTCACAACCGGCGGTATGACCAACATCTTTCACCGACAAGAGCCAAAACCGGCGGTGATGAGGGGTCTGGAGCCGGCTGTGATGAACATTCTGTATTAGTGATGTTGCATTTCTGGGTGCATTTGTTGGTCTTGATTGAGTAAAGGTTATCTCTGCGGAGCAGGCAAATTGCGGGGTGGATCTACAATAATTGTAACTGATGGTTTATTTAGAGGTAGAGACTAGTATTCGCTGCAAGGGTCTTGGTGATTCAGGTGATATATATCCGTGGCATGGTAATTAATTTCCAAGAGTTGTACTACTAATTTACACGTTCTCTATTATTACAACAGATTTTTTGTTAGCTGGGTCCGTCGTTTTCCGTCCTTTGTTGCATCGTTGGAATTTGGAAACAGATCGGACTCCGTATTCTACTCCAAAACAACTGACCCGGCCGGGCTGTGTTCATAAATCTCGGAAAATAATTCCATCTATGGCGAGGAACAAACCCGAACGATAATGGAAGCAAAACGAACAAAGCATGACGGCGGCGTGTTGCTGCCGGAGGACGTTGTCTTCGAGGTGCTAGCCAGGCTGCCGGCGAAGACCCTGTGCCGGTTCCGGTGCGTCTGCAAGGGCTGGTGCGCCCTCATCGCCAACCCTGCCTTCGTCGCCGTGCAGAGATCTCGCGCCGGGCCGCACCTCGTCGGCGTGTTATACAAAGCCTGGCCGCCGGAGGTGCGGGTGATGGACATGGACGGCAACGTGGTCAGGGCGTTAGAGATGACGAGGAGCACGCCGCTGCCCACGCGGCTAGACCTCATCTGCGTTGACGGAAACCATTTATCGCGGCAAGGTGGCATGGTCATCGATCCGGCGGCCGGGCGAGCGTTCACCGTCGACTTCAGCGGGAGCAATCCACCAGCTCCCCGGGGCTTCACCTACTCCACGAGCTTTGGACGTGCCTCGCCGTCCGGCGCCTTCAAGTTCATCCGCCTGCAGGAATCTTTGTCGTGGAATGACGACGGCGGTGGCCACATGCTCACCGAGGTTGCCACCATCATTGACGGTGGCAGCACAGAGCCACCGACATGGAGGCGAAGGTCAGCACCGCCTTTTGTTACTGGCCCAGGCTGTGATCAGAAGGCCATAGTCAATGGGTTTCTCTACTGCATCTCTTGCAAGCTCGAGATTGGTGGTGACGTCCATGGTGAAGATGATACAGCTCCGAGCTGGAACCGCATAGCCACTTTCGACCTCGAGAGGGAAGAATGGAAGGCGGAGGTGATTATTGGTCCCACATTGATGAGGCACCACAAGGCAGAGGAGATATGGTGCATTGCTCTAGTCGAGATCAAGGGAACCTTAGCTATGGTTGACGCACACGTGGACAGTGACCAGGATGTGAGCATATGGCTCTTAGTTGATCCAGACAAGAGTGTGTGGGTCAAAGAGTGTACGATACAGATGCCTAAAAAGTACAGATGGACTACAAAGCTATTGGGCGATGTCTTGGGTGATAGAAGAATGTTATTGCTAGTAAGGAGGATGGACAAAGAAACAAGACAAAATAAGAATAGCTATGATTTTCGAGATGCCCTTCTATTCTACAGCCCTAGCACGAAGGCGTTTACAGACTTGTGGAGATCGCAATCGGATTTAGACATACATTGGTCTTTTTACACTGGGAGCCTCTTGTCTTGACAAATAAGTGCCAACAAACATCAAAGTACATAGATGCATCAAGTTAAAGGTAATGCAAATGTTGTATACACAACTTGTGTTTCAATGCAATGAAATAATCATTCAGTGTTAATTACACATTCAAAGATGATACAACTAGCGAGTGATAAAGGAGTAACTATCTCAATGTTCAGTTGAAATAATCTAAATATTTGCAAAAGTTTCATTGCAATGGCTGATCATCAATTAGCTTTACTAACAAACATGCATGTGTGTTGCAATTGAATTCAATACGTACAGGAATCAGAGTGTATATTATCGCTAAACATGTCGTTCTAACTTGTATGAGTAGGTCATGAGTCCGGATCACCTACGAAATATGGAGGGCACAATCCAACACAAATTGGAATGACCCTGTATCTACCATTGCGAGACGTGAGTTGGTCGTACTCATATCATGAGTATGGGTCATAAGTATAGGTCAAGTAAACAAAGTAGGATAGAAGAAACTCTCCACTATTCGGGTAGGTAGATATAGGTGGACAAAAATATGGGATGAAATTTTGGCTCTTTCATACTATTATGTAGATTTGTGTACTTTTTCTGGTTATTGTACTAGTGAGAGCCTTGCCATGATGGGCCAAATGCGTGCCTCATTGTATCCATTTTTTACAAGCCAAATACTTTTTACAGGTGGGTAGAAATGGGCCATGCATGCTTTCCAGTACGGCACAGATTACTGGAAAACAGATTTTTACAGTCAGGAATATAATATTAACTGAGGTGGGTAAGGTGCCCGGCTCTATAGTGGAAGGTCTCTGTAATCGTGATTTTCGAAGACATATATGGAGACCACCTGTGATGCTGAATTACTAGAGGCAGGTGTCTTAGAACGCTCGCATCTTCAAATCGATTTTAAAAATAACAAAAGCTACAGAACTAGTGTTGTTCTTTGTGCGCCAATGTGCCAATCTTGCCGCCATCACCGCTGCGCCCAAAACCGACCCTGCTGCACTCCTCGGTACGGAAGCTTGGTGGATTGAGGCACCACTTGCCCGGATCTTTCCTAACCCTGCCATATTGGGGCGCCAAGGCGCGTATCGAGTTGTCTCTGTCAAAATAAACCTTGTTTTTTTAAAATATTTACTAAAGTGGGCACAAATAGGCTTAATATGGTAGCTGAAACTGTGGTGAGACCAACGCAGACTGCCTTTATGACAGGTAGGAACATAATGGAAGGGGTCGTTATCTTACACGAAACCATCCATGAACTTCACACCAAAAAGAGAGACGGTGTCATTTTCAAGATTGACTTTGAAAAGGCATACGACAAAGTGAAGTGGCCTTTCCTACAACAAACGCTACGAATGAAAGGTTTCTCCCCCAAATGGTGTCGATGGGTTGAAACTATGGTCACCGGAGGAAGTGTGGGAATCAAGGTCAATGATGATGTAGGACCCTATTTCCAGACCAAACGTGGACTCAGACAGGGAGATCCAATGTCACCAATCTTATTCAACATCGTTGCAGATATGCTAGCTCTACTTATTAACAGAGCAAAAGCCGATGGTCAGATAAGAGGTGTCGTCCCCCACCTTATAGACGATGGTCTGTCCATATTACAATATGCAGATGACACCATTATCTTTATTGATCACGACCCAGAACAAGCACAGAATCTGAAACTGTTGCTTTGCGCTTTTGAACAGCTATCTGGGCTGAAGATCAACTTCCACAAGAGTGAAGTCTTCTGCTATGGTGCAGCTAAAGAGATGGAATGCTTTTATACTAGTCTCTTTGGATGCAATACAGGGGAATATCCCTTCAGATATCTAGGGATCCCAATGCACCATAGACAACTCCTGAATTCTGAATGGAGAAAGGTGGAAGATCGTTTCGAACAGAAACTCTCTTGTTGGAAAGCGAAATACCTGTCATATGGGGGTAGACTAGTTCTGCTTAATTCAGTCTTAAGCAGCCTACCTATGTTTATGATGCCCTTCTTTGAGATCCCTAAGGGGGTCATTAAAAACCTGGATCATTATAGATCAAGGTTCTTTTGGCAAGGCTACTCAGATAAACATCGATATCGTCTTGCCAGATGGGACATCCTTTGCCGTCCTAAGGACCAAGGAGGATTAGGTATTCTAAATTTACAATTGCAAAATAAATGCCTTCTAGCCAAATGGCTGGTTAATCTGCTAAACTCAGAAGGCATATGGCAATCTCTTTTATGGAATAAATACTTAAGCTCCAAGAGCCTAACTCAGGTGGCAGCCAAACCCAATGACTCTCATTTCTGGAGAGGACTCATGCATATCAAAGATGAGGTGCTGGCTAATGGTTCATTCGATATTAAAGATGGAACCAACACTAGGTTTTGGGACGACACATGGGTAGGAGATAAGCCTCTGAAATTTAAATATCCATCCTTATATAATATAGTGCGGGATCCTCACGCAACAGTCTCAAAAGTGATGACTACTAGCCCACTAAACATCTCTTTTAGAAGGGCTCTGATGGATAATAAACTTGCAGAATGGCTTAGTTTAGTAGCACGGATCTCAAATGTCGAATTGGTGGAAGGTTCAGATTACTTCAGATGGAGTTTAACCAAATCTGGGTTATTCTCTGTCCGCTCTATGTATCTCTATCTTATAGATACACAAACACCTTTTCGTCATAGGAAGATCTGGAAGATAAAAATTCCTCTAAAAATTAAAATCTTTCTTTGGTTCTTGCAAAGGGGTGTCGTCTTAACCAAAGACAACCTCGCTAGAAAAAATTGGAAGGGGAGTCAGAAGTGCATCTGTTGTAATGGGAATGAAACTATCCAACACTTGTTCCTAGACTGTCCCCTTACCAAAATGATATGGAGGATTATCTTTTTTGCTACTAATCTGACCCAACCAAGATTAATCAGCCACATGTTTGGTAATTGGCTAACTAATCAAAATAAAAGGATTAGAAATTTGATTTGGGTGGGGGTGGCTGCCATGTTTTGGGCTATTTGGAGATGCCGTAATGATGTTGTTTTTAATCAAATGAGATCCAACTCTATGATGCAGGTAATTTTCAGAGGAGCGTACTGGTTACGCTCTTGGGCCCAGCTGCAGCGTGATGAGATAGCCAAGGACGCGCTCTCTACGATGAGCAAGAAATTGGAAATAATTGCTTTAGAGATATCCAATAAAGGATGAAAACATTTATACTATTTGAATTAGCGTCCGGGTCGATCTATAAGACTGGCTCTCTCTTTTTCCTCCAAAACTTTGTAATAATGGGCTGTGTACATCTATGGATGTAGAGGCCGGATATTGTTTTATCCATTATGTAAAAAAAATGAGGAGATAGGGATAGTAAGGGAGATCGAAACAGGTGATGAGAGGGAGAGAGAGGTTAGGGAGAGAGGTTAGGGAGCCGCATCTGCCGCTGACCACCTCCTTTGCGCCAGAGATTCGCCAGTGCCACCCTCCTTCACGCCAGCTCTCTGGTGGGCACTAGAGAGAAGGAATACTGGGATTCTAGAGCGGTCTGCTCATCGCAAGGGCACCTGAACCCTCTGACAAGTTTAGACGCCGCGGGTGCATTTGTGAACAATGTTTATATGACTTTGTCGGATGAAGAAATGACAAAAATAAAAGTTCTAGATCTTGATCAGTTCTACAACTTTTATGTTCATGACTTTTTCAGCTGAAATCATTTACTCCTTCGAAATATTGTTTGAAGTTGCCATTTTTTGAAATTCAAATTTTGAATTGATAAAACAAAGTGACATGAAAAGATGACCAAAATATTAGCGTGACAGAGCATGATTTTAGAAAATTTTAGGAAAAAAATCATCAAATTTGAAGTTAATATGAGGGAGAAAGACTAGTTACAAGTTTTAGCTCGAGATCAAAAAGAGAAATCAGACTTGTACAACAATTTAAAAATTAAATTTTAAACAGCATTTTAAAATAGTAAATAATTTCAAATGAAAAATTTGTAAACAACAAAGTTCTATAATTTTTTGAGATCTACAACTTTTATTTTAGTCATTTCTCCATCCGAGATCATTTGACAAATTCAAATTTTATTACTTAATTTTTAATATTCGGTGTTTATTTATAGGGGCGGCTAATAACACTAGCAGCCCCTACAAATAGATTTGTAGGGACGGCTCGTTTGGGAACCATGATTGAGCTGCCCCTAAAAAAAATGAGGCGTTGCTACAAATCCTTTATGTAGTAGTGTTGTTGCTAGTTAGGAGGCTGGAGAAAGAAACAAGACAAAATAAGACTAGCTATCATTGTAGCGAGCTTCAAGGGGCATTTTTTGAATACTTTAGTAGGAACAACCGTTGGGTGATGACACAATAATAAGAAAACAAATAAGAAGTACCGCTCTTACTAGCTCTGTTTAGCTTAGGCTAGTTTAGTGGGAGTTAAAGTTGAGTCAAGCTTGCTCGAATTTGTAAAATTTATCAAGTATTCAGTATATTTCGTTCTACTTTACTCGTTCAAGTATGACTTACTTTGTGTAGTAGTGTTGATCTCTATTTTATAGTACTATAATATAAGCCTTGTTTAGCATAATTAGTTATTACATAGCACATGTTCTTGATCCCTTAGTGGATGCTCAAGTCTAATTGTCGTGCAGGATTATAGTAGTATCATATAGTGTAAGCGTGGTGCTTATACTATCGGGTACCATTACTATAAAAATGATAATCACGCTTGAGAAAAAACATTTTTTTGTGTAGAGCTCCAGCAATTTTATTTCCACAAGCCAATTTTTTCTCAAATGATCGGTCAAACAACATTACACGAAGGCAACACCATTATTAGGCCCACCGCCACTGCCACTATGCGTCAGCATGAGAGGCAGAAGCATTTACCAGGGAAGCCACGACACTTGCCGCGAATAAAATTGTAGGGATCCTGGTGTAGGCAAATATCTGTGCAAATATGATTCCAAACGCAATCCCCCTTAAAGTCACGGCTCCAATGATAGCATGGGGGTAGTTTGATCTCATCGATTGAGGTTGGGTGAATAGGTACCATCTCTGTGAGAAGACGCACATGCATGCGAACGTTAGCCAAAGCATCAGACAAAGATTACTGCTTACGACTCCTTATATATACTTTTGCGTGTGCACGTACCACGGCCTGTGACGACGACGAGCAGGAGGACAATGACGACCCCTGCATAGAGGCTCCTCCGTGAAGTCTCCATAGGTTGATTTTGTTCTGTGTATAGATGAAGAACAAGCAAATGGCGAAGGAGTGAATGAACCAGGCTCCCATCATGGCAATATATAAAGCACATATCGAAGGGGGAAAATAAAGTGCTGCCCCAAAATCATACATGAACTATGGCACCGGTAACACCTCTTTTTTTGTGGAAACGGCGCCCTGTTTTATGGAAGACTGCCAATTATATATAGTCAAATAGCCCTTCTTTTATGGAAGAAACTTGCTCATTTAGGAACTGCCAAGTATGTATTGTTCACTGCTTCGAATGAAGATGTTGAATTAATATTTTCCATATGTTTATTCATGTTACAATTTCATAGCAAGTACTGTAGGTCTCTTGTATGCTCTTCCGGTTTCCATGGTCATATGGTTCGACTGTGTGAATCATTTACATATAAGGTGGCAATTTGCTTGTGTGGCATCTCTGAAAGTTTCATCTTTGCAACGTCGACAACTAGGATTCCCAATAAGCTAGAGAAGAGATAGAAGGAACCTGTCATCAGTGACATATTGCAGCATTAAAAGTCCATACATATGGATGTGGTCCTTTTTTTCCAAATTACTAGAGTTGTGCTTATCTAGTAGAAGTAAATTAGGATTCTTGTGCTCACTGAGTGATCTCCCACTAGCTATGCCGTTTACGCTCATACTATCCATTTATGCTTGCATATATTTGCTTACTTATGATTTCCTGAACTGGAAAACCTATGTCACTGACCTACTTCATTGTTTCTATTTAGGCAATTAGGCAAGGTAATAAGATAGAATAGTTTCAATTTTTGTTTGATTGTGTTGTCTTGTTTTTTTTGGTAAACTTGTACTGGACTATGTTGTCAGTTTTGCTGGTGATTACTGTGGTCGCTTGTTCTTACTTGCTTGGTAACTTCAGCCTTTACTCGTTGTCACGCACTAAACTGATAGATCGCTCGTACAGATAAATTAATGTGGTCTCCAAATTTCTAGTTTTATACACATAATGAATGGTTGTAACACCCTAAAATTTGCTCTTTTCGAAAAAGATATAAATTGATATAATTTTGTATTTTGTGCTCATGAAATTGTCGACACGAAATTTCGTCTCGTGCCAAAGACACGCAGAAGCCGGAAGGGTCTGCTCTATGGAGCTGTAGATCCGCCTAGCTAAAGCGCAGGATTGGTCGATCCTGCGCAATCCTCCCGAGACGTGCCAGTCAATTTGTCCCTGTAATTGACAAGTTGAGAAAGTTTATCAGTAATTAAGGGCGGAACGCGTCGGTGTTGCCAGACAGTCCCGAATGTGCGGCTCTGAGAGCCGATATGAAAGGAGATCGACTAAACAGTCGATTCCAGCATATTCGTGAGAATAAATCGGTTAAAGCTCATTGGGTTGTATAAGAAGAATCGGTTATCATTCAGGATTTATGTCATTATTTGAACAAATATTAATCAATGGCAATAAGATGTCAACAATGATCGGTTTATGCTAAGTCAATGATTACAAGTAACCAAACCTCTTTTTATATAAAGAAACAATTCAACACCATTTTACCGTTTAATAAAGGTAAATCTAATGAATATGTTAGATTTCATCTATCGCTATGACCAGTGGGGCATGAGGAAGAATCATGCAGGCCGTAGAAATAACAATAGACTCGACGACCCTAACTCATTACTAATATAAGTGGGGCATGAGGCAGAATCATGCAGGCCGTAATACAATAATAAGATCATGGGGCTAACACATCTTTCAACCTATCTTTACTTCAACGGTCTCAAGATGCGAAATGTTCGTGAAAGCACCCGATATCGGCTAAAACAGCCGATTCAGGCATAGCGCACAGTTAAAGTCATGCCTTATTAGGAATAGATCTACCAAATAATGATCCCCACTCCACGGTGCTAACAGTGGGGTGTGAGGCAGAATCACACAGGCCGTGATAACAGGCCATGGAACGATTTTCGCTAGCCAATAAATCTACTCAAGACGCAACATGTCTTAACCGCACACTATGCACGATCAGGATTGACATAAAACAGCCGATAAAACATAACTCATCGTTTAAGGTGTAGATTAGATCAATTTAGATTAGCAAACGATGGGCTAAACAAGGTATAAGGCCGATCTAGATCAATCCCAATCGGGCAGAGTGATATTGCTGTAATTAGATAAATAATAAAAGCAATAAGCAATATCGGTAACTTAATGAATCTACCAAAGACTGCCATCCTAAGGTAGAGCCGATAACTTGAGCTTGATCTAGTTCTTGCAGTGGGGGTTGACCGGATCGATGCAGCCATACTTGAACTAGGCAAGAATCGATAACTAACTTATACCAGAGTCGTAGTGGAGATCGACCGGATCGATGCAGCCGTATGAACAGGGGTATAAGTCATGACAGTACTTATAACAAACAGTGAAGGTCGACCGGATCGATGCAGCCGTACTTGCTGAAGAACTCGCCGAGATCTACTCTACTCCTACTGGTAAGGGGTGGCCGGAGCCAAAAAAGTAAATGACTTGTATATTGGATTGATTGTGTCTTTTACAATAGCCGGGTTTGATATTTATATCCGGGCCCTATGCATGACTCCTGTCTAAGCACGACTCATTACAATTTTTAACCCTAGAGAAAACATTCTTAATTTAAGATAACTTGGACTCTAATATTTCCCTTTTTGTAGAGTCCAGCATGTCTCGTCCTGGCGCCGATCATAAACTTTGTCATTATCCGCTGGCGATATCTGAAGAAAGCCGATTCCAGTTCTGCGTTCGAATGAGCTGGTTCCGATCTGCACGCAATTGATTTCTTGATGACATGATCTCGGGAGCTTTTGAGTCCCTGTGACTCTTCTTCCAAATTTTAGTGTAAACATATGCCCCCTAATTTTGGGATAAAAGAAATTTTATTCCAAAATTATCATGTCTGTGCCCCCGATAGGTCCGCAGTCATGAGTAAAGAATCTTGATCTAGGGTCTACTGTTTGTCGCCGCTTGCGTTAACTCATGAGCCTATGCCTCGAAACTTTTACAAGAGCGTCACTGCTTCACGGACACTTGGATTCATCTTTCTGGGCCAGCTACAAAATGTCTATCTGACCCTGGCGAGAGTAACTCAACAACCCAGCCATGTTTTTCTTCCATCTTCGCCTCGAGCGCTTCTAGTTCCGCCAGACCCTCCATGGTCCATTCTCTTGCTATGAAGATCTTGAGCAATTAGAAGAATTCTTGTGCATAGGGTGATTGTGTCGCTCATCTTAGCACCTTGTCGAGCAAAAGAATCAGCTACTGCGGTTAGAAGAATCCTTGTGATATCGCCTGGGTCTTCTCTCCATGCTCGTAGAGTTGTTCTAGTGTTTGCAAGGGCTAAAATGCGTGGACACTTTCCCCTTGTTTGTTCAATCAAATGCCTATCGGGGAAAGCCACAAGCTTCTTTCCAGCGGCTTTGAGAAATCAGTTGGACATTTGTTAGACAGGCGGCCTTTTCCTTCCCTATCGCAATTAACAGGCCGATGTGACTTGGTTTATGACGACTTTTGGCCCTTTAGGGATTCGAACTTCCTTCAATCCAAAGAGGCCTTAGTGGGCTAATTGCTGGTCAATGTAAATCTTTTGCATTATCCCACGTCATTCTGTAACTTGAGAGAGCAATAAGTCCAAATCTGTTATCTCTTCGTTATCTGTTCCCTGACTTCTCAGGGCATCGATCCTTTTCCGTATCTGATTTCGATTTCACACCGCTAGCGAAATCTATCTCTCTGCCTTCCTGGGCTATATATACAAGCCATGGCTGGGGATTGAAAAACAACTCGCCTCACCTCAAACCTTTTGCATCCTTATTATAGTTCCTGCTTTTCCGTAGGTTTGAGATCATAGAGAACAGCAAGAAGTTTGCTGAGGAGGCCCTCAATGGACCTGCATCATCGTGTCAGCGCCTTCATCGTCAGGAGGTTACAACTCATGGTGTCCACACTACCTCGGGGAATAGGACCGACATCGTTTGGCCTTTAGGGTCCTCTTCGTTAACAGCTCATCGCCAGCTCCCTTGTTATCAAAGGAGGTGGATTGACAACGACGATCTGCTTGCCTCCATTGATCGGCATGGCCAGAGTCTCGATGAATGTCTCTCCCTCACAGAATTGGCTCTGGCCATGGTTCAATGTCGATCACCTCCTGAGGCTGGTTCTGTGGAGGATAGGTTAGCTAAGGCCGAGGCTAGACTTACGGGTGAGATTTCTGTCATAGACTTTGCTTCCTTCCAATTTCATCTTCAAGACTCTGATTATCTTCCCTTTGATTCTTTTAGATTTGCCTGCTCAACTAGAGAGCCTCCGATTGGCTGTGGAGCACGCGGTGGGATTTGTCAATGCCAGGGGCGCCATCCTGATGGTTCACCTGCACGATGTCCCGAACCATGTCAGAGAGGTTGCTTTGCATGGTGTCCGCCATGGTGCCGCCATGGCGTTGGCTTCTGTGCAAGTCCATTCTAGCCACGAGCTTCGGTTCCTTCCCCACGGCTTCCCAGCTACGGCACGCCCTGGGGATTATGAACGCCTGATTGAGGACTTCTTCAGTGCTGCTAACTCTGTAGCCTTTATCTCCCAGGCCGATGATATAGTAGCCAAAGTGTTTTCCGCCCCGTAGTTTGTAATAGGTGATATTAGCAAACAATTTCTCCGTCTTGAGTGATTTTCCCTTTTGTTTTGTACTTCATACTATATGCATTACTTCGTTCGTGTCTGCTTTGCTCCTGTGGGCGATACATATTGTACTGGCTTTTACCCCTTTGGGTTTACCTTCGCACTAGAAGCGATACCCTTCTGGTATCAGCTATTAGAGCTGACAACCGAGCAAATTTGTCATCAAGTATTAATCCAAACGTTAGGGTATTATTCCCCATTTGATTGCTCTTCCGAATCCTTCTTTTTCTTTCAGTGTTTCCAAAATATAAGTATTACTCGGCAGACAACGCTTGATTCGATAAGGTCCTTCCCAATTAGGTGACCACTTTGCCGGATTTACCATCCTTTGACCCAATCGGCAATTTTACTCTTCAAACCAAATCTCTCTCAGAGAATTGCTCATTCTTGACTTTTTAATTGTGATATTTTGCAATCTTCGGTTTATGGGTTTCAATGCTTTTCAAGAGCACGCAGCCGAAGGCAACTCAAGTCTTCTAAGTCATTCATCACAAAATTCTTGTAGACTTCGGCTGATAAATCATTCTGCAACATAATGCACCTCGATCTAGTTTGAACTTCCTAGGACTGTATCATGGCTATACACGAGATCATAAGTCGACTCTATCAGCTCTTTTGCTCTTTGGCCATCAAGGGTAATTCATCCCTAGCCTTCTCAAGAGTCTCATCTCCCTTCTTCATTTTTGAAGATCAAATCCTCTGTTTTGGCTAAAGAGCCGATTTTGAAAATAGCCGATTCCAGACTCTTGGTTTTAATTCTATCTAGGTCTGAAAACACAACCTTTATTAAGAGAGCCCTTCGATCTTCTATCCTTAGTCATCCGACGCCGTATTCTCTTCGGCATTGGTGAAGTGGCGTTTTGCCTTCTATTAATTGTGGTTGCCTTTTGCGCGTCCCGAGGCGTCCGCCTCTTCACTTCATGTCTTCAAATACCAGCCGAGGGCTTCGGCCTCAAACACATCTCCATTCGTAACTGTTCCTTCGCTCTCTTCCACCTGCCAAAACCCTATAGCAGTTTTCTTCCTTCCTTCCGTAGATCCAACCATCTCTCATGGCCGGTGAGGATAACTGAGGCAAGCGCGCGGCAGAGGAGATCCCTGAAGAGGACTTGTCGATGAACCAACGTCTCCGACGCATGAGGTGAGATTGGCAACCTTTGTTCATGATGATGACCTGTTCTGACTCGCCTATAGGTTCATTGTGAATGACAACCGTCATCCTTTCTCTAGGACTGGCAAACCCGCTGATGCTGCGTCTTCCGCGCCGGCTTCATCGTCGGATTCTTCCAACTCATATGACGGCGACGATGCCCTGCGCTTCTTTCGAGAATGGAGGGCAGCCGAGGACCGCTATTTCGATGCGATTCGGAACAACGGTCAGCTTGAGATTCATTTGGGGGTCTTCCAAGCGGCCCTTAATGTGGCTGAGGAGGAGGCCAGCGCCGTTCGAGCGCAGCTGGCTAAGTCTGATGCCACGGTAGCATGTAAGATGAGTTCCATGAACGTTTCTATTCTGGTTTCCATTGCCTTTGTCTTGATAGTCTTCTGTAATCACCAACCCAAACGGTGTAGTTGGAGTCTCTCCAACTGGCAGCGAACGTGGCCGTGGATGCCGTCAATGCTTGGGGTTCCCTCATTGACGCTCATCTCCAAGACATCTCGGCCCACGTTCAGGAGATTGCCCTCCACGGTGTTCGTCATGGCGTGTCAGTGGCGCTAACTGCGGCACAGATCTAAACCAGGCATGACCTCCACGCCATGGAGGTTGGCTTCCCGATTGGCGATGGCCCTGAGGGACACAAGGACTTGATAGAAGATTTCACCATAGCGGCGGAGGCCATCGTGGACATCACATCTGCTTAGGATGTAGTAAACAAAGTCTTCGACTAGATTGTACTTAGGGAGAACCAATGAACAAAGACTCCTATTTCATGAATGTGTCTCAGTGTAATGCTCTTGTGTATGACTATTTTTGCTTTTTGTTTTTGCTCTATAGGCGATACATATCGTATCGGCTTTTATTGTCTTTGAAGATTTTCATTTTTTAAGCTAGAGGCGATACCCTCTTGGTACCAACCATTAGAGCCGAGAACGAATCGGCTATCAAGTGTTGATCAGATGTTAGGATAACACCCCACGGAACTTTTCATATCAAAGGTCAAATGATTAATCAACCCAGGTCAAGCGTCCTATTAAGCGAAATAGAACCTCTTTAAGAAATCCATTTACTCTGAATCGCACTTACACTTTGACTCAGCATTCACATACGTCGGCCTAAACACATCTCCAAGACTCAATGCTTATTTTTCCTTTAATCCAACGGCCATCGCGAAGCCGTGACTTTTCTACTAAAACAAACTCTCAGAGCCGATCGCGTGCATCGGCTGTTCGCTTTCATTGCTGATCTTAATGAAGCCTCCTTCCCATAACTTGCAAGAGAAACACTCAAAGTCTCCTAGTTCCCAGAAGACTAGATCGACTGTTGCGATGCTCATAGACTCATCAGCACGAACCAGCTCGACATCATCTCCATGCCATTGAATCAAACACTGATGCATGGTCGATGGTATGCAACGGTCCGCATGAATCCAGTCATGACCGAGGAGCAAATTGTACGACCCTTTTCCATCGATGACGAAGAATGTGGTGAGCAGAGTCTTGCTCCTGATTGTTAGTTTGACATTTATTGCCCCCCGGGTCTTAGATGTATTACCTCCAAAACACTTAAGCATCATGTCCGTCTCCATTAGATCTCCTGGTCCTTTGCCAAGTTTACGAAAAGTAGTGTAAGGCATAAGATTGACAGAAGCACCTCCATCCACCAACATCTTGTTCATCGGCTTCCCATCAACAAGACCTTTCATATATAATGCTTTTAAGTGCCGATGTTTGACTGGCTTGTCAAATATTGTTTGTTGTACAACCGTTAACTTGGTAACTATCTCCTCATACTCCGATTCATCAAAATCCGAATAAACTTCTTGGTCCGCCGGAGCTCTGAATTCTGATGGCAACAGAAAAGCCAGTTGGATATTAGCCGATGGTTGCTTTCTATCGGCTGTTTGCTTGGTACGCCATACTTGAGGTTTACCGGATGCCTGTGCCTGTTTCGTCTCTTTATTCCTTAGGCATTGCACCCTTCTCTTCTGGCTTCTTGTCAAACCTCCTGGGCACCATTGGCCTTCCTGCCAAACATACTTTCTTTCATCGCCTTCTTCTTCATAATCGGCCCAGTCTTGGTCAACAACTTTTTGTCTCAGCCGATTATGAATACTTCCATTTTTTAAGCGCCGATCCATGTTATCATGATGATATATATTTTGAGCAAGGATAGACCGGCGATTGGTTTTAGATTGCCTAAACTCCCAATACTGATTATTGTATTCTGGACAGTCATGTCTAGTAGACAACTTCAAACCTTCATTCCAGCAATGTCTGAAGAAAGGACAATTCCAATGTGATTTGGCTTGTTTCCTTTCATACCTCTCTTTCTAGTTGACGTTGGTATTCTTGATCCTTTAACCATCGCTGATAATCCTTTTTCTTCTGCCGCTGCCACTTATTCAACAGAATCTGAGATGTAACCCACGGTTTTGTCGCTCCATCTTTTGACATCTCCCCCTGTTCATATCGGGTCTTTTGCTTGTCACGACGTTTTCTGATCTCTCTGTACTCATCAGCCGATATTTGCATCTTGGGATCAACTGTTCCAGCTTCTTTTGATTTGGCCGATGTTAGGACCTTAGTCTTTCCTTTGAGCAGCCCAGCATCAACCATATTTTGATTTCTTGGGAAAGGATTATCATCAACTTTTATTTTTCGAGGCGTATCAAATTTGAGCCTTCCTTGTTGAATAGCCCTCTGTATATGCTGCCGAAAAATTCTGCACTCATTAGTGGAATGAGAAGTAGCGTTATGGAACTTGCAGAACTTCTTATTCTTCAACTGATCAGGTGGCAACATAACATGACCATCGGGCAATTTGATCTGCCCCTTCTCAAGCAAGAAATCGAAGAGCTTGTCTGATTTGGTGACGTCAAAGTCATAGCTCTCCTCGACTCCTCTTCCCTAAGGATTCGGCACCATTACTATTTTCTTGCCCCAATTTCATTCAGCCGCAACAACTTCTTCTTCATCATCTTCATAGCCATCATCGACTGAGTATGGATCATAAGCTTCGGCTACTGTGGTATTCTTCTGAAATCGGGTATCTCTGCACGTACTCTAGAATTGGCCATTGAGCGCTGCCACTCATTGAGCCAATTGACCCAAGTTGTCAAATTCTTGTCCCAGCAGCTTTTCTTTCTACATCGGCAGCATTCCTTGAACAGCTAAAGCAGCTAGTTCATCATCAGCCAAGTTTAAGGAGAAGCACAAGTTCCTGGTTTCTCAGAACCTCTAAAAAAATTCACTGCCCGATTCATTAGTTTTCTGTCTCATAGTTGTCAAATCGGTAATCCTCTTTTCTCCAGTCCTAGTGTAAAAACATGTACGAAACTTCTTCTCTAGGTCAGCCCAATTGGCAATGGAATTAACTGGTAATGATGAAAACCAAGTGAAGGCTGGCCCTGATAAGGACAAGGAGAAGAAATGAACTCGATGGGCATCCTCAATGGATGCCTCGCCCAATTGTGTAAGATACCGACCGATATGTTCTATCGTGCTTGTACTGTCTTGGCCAGTGAGCTTAGCGAATTCTGGGAGCCTGTAATTTATGGGAAGAACGACCAAATCATACCATTCTAGATATGGGCGCTTGTATGAAAAGGTCACTCCTTTTGGTTTCAGACCGAACTAATTTTTAATCATCTCGGTCACCCTCAGCAGCAACTCATCAGCATTTGAATTTGGATTTCTCTGTACTTGCTAACCTATCTGTGGATTGAAATCCAGTGTGCCTTGATATCCTAGATTTGGCATCATGTGAAGGGTGTTATAATCCGTGCCATAGTGATACCCCTGTGCAATCTCGATCTACTGGGTTCTTTGCAGGCCTGTTGCTTGAAGTCTCTAATTGTAGACATAAGGATTTTATCTCTACGGATCCTTTGAATTGATGGTGCTATTTTTTGAGCCAACGATGGTATGTGGCCTAATGTGCCAAAATTGATCACCTGGTTCTGACTTTGCCCCGCTGGTTGTTGCACATGCTGTACTGACGGTCCAGGATTATATTGTATCAAATTCATAGTAGTTCCTTGAGCCTGTTCAGATGAACCTTGAAATGTTTGGACATCACCATTGCCAGCTGGTGCTACTTCTTGATGGCTGGTACTAACTTGATTAGTCCCTTGGGTCGACGGATCTAGAATGTTGTAGTAAGCCAGCCCACCTTGACCAACTGGAAACCTATGAATCGCCTCTCTCATGGCGTTGTGGAATATGTCCACGAAAGCTTCGTTATGGCTTGATATGGCATCACGAACAGATTTTTCTACAACTTCCTTAAAGAAACGTCTGTCTTCATCTTCAGTTGTATCTGTCTGCCCGTGTAACAAAACTCTTGGTAGTAGAAATTTCTGAACAATTGTGTTGTCACGTGTTTTTGTGTAGGACAACAAACATTGGTTCTGAAACTCTTCTGTAGCTTTGCAGATGATACCCTTATCCCCATCAGGTAGATCTTCATATTGTAGCATAAGGATGTCGTTGTTGTTGTGAACCACCATAACAATTGTGGGGTCCCACCGAGCGTGCCAGAAACGTGTGTCGACATGAAATTTCGTATCGTGCCGAGGACACACGCAGCAAGCCAGAAGGGTCTACTCTATGGAGCTGTAGATCCGCCTAGCTTCAGCGCAGGGATGGTCGATTCTGCACAATCCTCCCGAGACGTGCCAGTCAATTTGTCCCTGTAATTGACAAGAAGAGAAAGTTTATCAGTAATGAAGAGCGGAACATGCCGGTGTTGCCAGACAGTCCTGAATGTGCGGCTCTGAGAGCCGATATGAAAGGAGATCGACTACACAGTCGATTCCAGCATATTCGTGAGAATAAATTGGTTAAAGCTCATTGGGTTGTATAAGAAGAATCGGTTATCATTCAGGATAAATGTCATTATTTGAACAGATATTAATCAATGACAATAAGATGTCAACAATGATCGGTTTATGCTAAGCCAATGATTACAAGTAATCGAACCCATTTTTATATAAAGAAACAATTCAACACCATTTAACCGTTTAATAAAGATAAATCTAATGAACATGTTAGACCTCATATATCGCTCTGACCAATGGAGCACAAGGCAGAATCATGCAAGCCGTAGAAATAACAATAGACTCGACGACCCTAACTCATTACTAATATTAGTGGGTCATGAGGCAGAATCATGCAGGCTGTAATACAATAATAAGATCATGGGGCTAACACATCTTTCAACCTACCTTTACTTCAATGGTCTCGTGATGCGAACTATTCGTGAAAGCACTCGATATCGGCTAAAACAGCTGATTCAGGCATAGCGCACAATTAAAGTCATGCCTTGTCAGGAATAGATCTACCAAATAATGATCCTCACTCCACGGTGCTAACAGTGGGGTGTGAGGCAGAATCACACAAGCCGTGATAATGGGCCATGGAACGGTTTTCGCTAGCCAATAAATTTACTCAACAAATAATATGTCTTAACCGCACGCTATGCACGATCAGGATTGACATAAAACAGCCGATAAAACATAACTCATCGTTTAAGGTGTAGATTAGATCAATTTAGATTAGCAAACGATGGGCTAATCAAGATATAAGGCTGATCTAGATCAATCCTAATCGGGCAGAGTGATATTGCTGTAATTAAATAAATAATGAAAGCAATAAGCAATATCGGTAACTTAATAAATCTACCAAAGACAGCCATCCTAAGGTAAAGCCGATAACTTGACTTTGATCTAGTTCATGCAGTGGAGGTCGACCGGATCGATGCAGCCATACTTGAACTAGGCAAGAATCGATAACTAACTTATACAAGAGTCGTAGTGGAGGCCGACCGGATCGATGCAGCCGTACGAACAGAGGTATAAGCCATGACGGTACTTACAACAAGCAGTGGAGGTCGACCGGATCGATGTAGTCGTACTTCCTGAAGAACTCACTGAGATCTACTCTACTCCTACTCCTAATGGGTGGTCGGAGCCGAAAAAGTAAATGACTTGTATATTGGATTGATTGTGTCTTTTACAATAGCCGGGATTTGATATTTATACCCGGGCCCTATGCATGACTTCTGTCTAAGCACGACTCATTACAATTTTTAACTCTAGAGAAAACATTCCAAATTTAAGATAACTTGGACTCTAATCTTTCCCTTTTTGTAGAGTCCAGCATGTCTCGTCCTGGCGCCGATCATAATCTTTGTCATTATCCGCTGGCGCTATGTGAAGAAAGTCGATTCCAGTTCCGCGTTTGAATCAGCCGGTTCCGATCTGCACGCAATTGATTCCTTGATGACATGATCTCGGGAGCTTTTGAGTCCCTGTGACCCTTCTTCCAAATTTTGGTGTAATCAGAAATATAGGAAAAGGATATTTTTCATTATAATAAAACTCATCATAGGGTGTAGCAACATGGTTGTGCATACATGCCGGTGCATTTGATTTATTTGGTTGAGTGATTTTGATTAAAGTTCAAAATGGTTTGAATTGTCTTTGAAAATGAATTTGAAAATAGGCTTTGAAACAAAAGAAAAGAAAAAGGGAAAATAAAAGAATTTTAAAAGTTGAAAATTTATTTTTGGAAAACTTACCAAAAATTTCTCAATTTTATTTGAGTGAAAAGTATATTTGAAACTCTATTTGAATTTGATTTGGTTTACATTTAAATTTGGTTTTGAAAACAAAATAGAAGAGGATTTGGGGAAAAAAATAGAAACTCTCCCCTCTCCTTCTCTCGCTTGGGCCAGTGCCCTATCAAGCCGTAGCCTAGTGCTATCAGAGCCGCAGAGCCTTCCCCCTTCCTCTCGCACGGCCCACGCAAGCAGGCTGGCCCAGCCATGAAAGACCGAGCGGGTGCTCTCCTCTCCCTCTCTGTTTGTTTGATGACCCCGCCCCGCGCTCTCCTCTCGCTGACTTGTAGGGCCCACATGTCAGTCGACGCTGTCTTCTATCTCGCGCGTATCCACACCGGACACCACCGCCGCCACTGCAGCGTCCGCCGCCACCATGACTCCACGTTGCCGTGCCTCCCAAGTATCCTAGCCCCATAAAAGCCGAACGTCATGCCCCCCCATCCAACCCTAGCTCGCGATGCCTCGCCTCATGCCGCACCGTCGCTGTGGAACCCTAGCGCCGCCGTCGCCATCTGCTCCGCCGTAACCCGTGCCGTTCCGTGCTTCACCATCGATGATAACTTCCTAGGTGAGTTCGTCGTGCTCTACTCTCTCTCCCGGTGCCTTCCCTTTGTCGTAGCATGGCCCATAGGTGTTTTTCCGTGAACACCGGTGAGAGTCTCGCCATCGGCAATGGCAGCCACCATGAGCTCCCTGTTCAGGCGCCGAACTCATCCCCAAGCCACCCCATCCGTCTGATCTCGATCGGACGATCTCAATTAGAGCATACCCCTTCGCTTCGTAATAATGCACCGTAGACCCATGAACCCTACCCGCGGTGACACCTCAGCCGGTCCACCGCTAGCTTACCAGCGTGGCCCAGTCCCCTTCTGCCACGCGTCATCCACGTGGACAATGACCGGGTCAACTCCGCCAGCTCCGGCCATTTTATAAAAGAGACCCCAAGTTTTTATGAAATAAACCCGCCGTCCTGAGTAGTTCAAAAATAATTCAATCAATGCCCCTAGTTTTATGTTTTCACCCCTGTGCTTTTCAAAAATGACGCCCGGTCCACAGGACTGTTTTAATTCGGTTTTTAATTATTTTTAATAGGAAATTGATTTCAAAATATTTACAGAATTGCCATTGATCTTATTTTATGCGTAGTTTCTCCGTTTTAACTCCGATTTGACCCGTTCAACTTGCGTTAGGTTCGTAATTCCATAATCTACATGTTCATACTACTGTTAGGTATGTTTTCAACTTTGAAAATTTGAGGTTAGATTTAACCTATTATTTTATTAAAGCAAATCTTGTTTAATTCATATCTTCTACATTTTAGATCTGATTTTACCTGTTCAAGTTACGCTAGATGCATGGCAACGAGATCTACGTGTTAGTAACAATGTTTATCATGCCACTATTTTTGGAATTTTGTGGTTTAAACTCTAATTTAAATAATAATTATGCAACTGGAATTTATAAATGAAATATGATTTGTTTACTTTAGTTTTATAATTCAAATCTAAATTTGACTTAATTTATATAAGCTTTTATATAGTTAAAACACATGAAGCTTATAGTTTTATATTTTCTCTTATGAGTAGATCTTTCGGTAGCCGTTCCTTTCAAACCGTAGCTCCGATTAGCATGCCTCTCGTGACTGTGTGTTCGTAGTGATGCGTATAATCGTATTTTAAACTCTTTTACTTATTTTTCTATGATTGATGTATTGTTCTAATATAGATGTAATTGTATGCTATGCATGTATGTGTATGAATGTTTGTGTGGTGTTCTACGATTACGTCCAGTCGGTGAGATATACGTGGTGATCAAGAAGAAGAAGAAGAAGAAGAACGTTGAAGATTAAAGCTTTTCGAAGAATCGGTATTTAAGGCAAGTATAGCTTGAGATCTTTCTTGTTGTCCTATACACCTTTAATCATTTAATTCATATTGCATGTGTCTACGTTGACTACCACTAAGGATTTCCAAGTACTTTGTTACCTCGTACCTTAATACCTTTGGGGTATTGCATTAGGTAGTATCATGCTAGAGCTCAACTACAACCATGATCTTGTAACTTGACTAATGGATTATGCAATAAACATTAAAATATGCTTTTTAGCAATATGGAACAAGGGGGCTAGAGCATTGGGCTATTTTATGCTGCTCTAGATTCATCTCCCTAAGGACTTATCTGTAAGCGAACATCCGGGACTTACAGTACAACTGTGAGGGCTACATGGCTCTGGCTTTAGCTCAGTATGAGGATCTTTTCTAGCTTGTTAGTGGTTACCTTTATGGCGCAACAGGGGCTCCAACAGGTATGATCTCGGCCTGCCAATAGGGTGCACTTTGGTTTCTTGGTATTTTGTTAGTCACTCCTTGGAGGGGGGTTCATGCTTATTGATGGGGAACCTTAGCGGCTCTAACTTGTTAGACGAACCTTTGAAATGCTTCATAGTGAACCCTGTCGACCTTCCTTGGTAGTTGGTCAAGAGGCTGATCACCTCGGACCAAATCATAAATTATGACTCACAGTGAAAGTGTACAACCTCTACAGAGTGTAAAACTAGTATTTCAGCCGTGCTCACGGTCACGAGCGGCCTTGGAGCCTTACGGAATAGATGATGAACAATGATGATACTGATGATAAAGATGTTCACTAATGATTACTGTTTATGCTATTCATTATTCATGTTTACCTGATCATGTGTTTATATGGGCTTGTGATAAACTTGTTGTTACTCTATGCTAAAATTGTGACAATTAAAAGCTAATCATAGTTAAACTAGTGTCAGCCTGTTGAGCCTTATGAACCCCATGATATATTTGTTGAGTACGACTTGTACTTACGCTTGCTTTATTTTTCATATATTTGGAAAAAATTCCGGATGGATACCAGATTGCTAGAGTTTGGAGAAATTAGGCTTGTGATCAACCAGTTAGTTGTCCTTGTGGAATTGGAGTCTTCACCCGAGGAACGGAGTTGTCGTTCCGCTGTTTGCTATCTAAGGTTATATTCTTTGTACTAAATACGTTATATATTGAGCATTGTTTTTTGATATTACCCTTATTTGTAGCTATATGTGAGATTTGACTTTCTAAACTTACATATGGTGTGTATCTGGTTTTGCTCTTAAAACCAGGTGCTACGGTGCTGGAGGAAATAATGCTGGTCAGCGAATGCGTGCCGTGTTCATCTATGACTCTGGATCACCATTTCACTGCACAGGAGACGGCTCTCTGTTTGCTGGTGGTTATACTCAAGCGCCACCCATTTGGTACATTTATGGAGCTAGTGGAAAAAGGAATGCTAGTCGTTGGCATTGGGTCCGTACGTAATGAGATGTTCCAGGTACAGTACAGGATGTCCTTTACGTCGCTGAGTTGAACCCCAACATCAAGAAGACCATTATCTCGCTACATCGTGCTTTTCAACTTTGATGGCACTAGTTGCTCTGTCACAGACAACAGGAAGCGGACCGTGGACCTGGCAACATGAGATTGGTGCTGAAGCCAAATTGGAGCACGGGCATTACCTGCTAGATTACCTTAGGATGCCACTCAATAGGAATTACATGGTCCTGGCCACTTGTTAAATAAAGTTATGTTATAGAAATACGGAGATGAGGTAACATTTTTGCCTATGGTAACATTTTTTGACCATGTTAATAGTATTTATTTTTAAAATTTTTCATTACTTCTTTATAGATGCATCCCCCTATTACGGTGTAGCTTCGCCATTGGCTCCAAATTGTATGAGCGGCTCATGAGTCTGGGTCATATACGAAATACGGAGGGTGTGATCCAATACATATTGGAATCGGAACCTGTATCCATAATTTCTAGATGCAAGTTGTTCGAATTCATGAGTATGGATCATAAGTATGGGTCAAGTAAAAAAAGTAGGTTAGAAGAAACTCTCCTTTGTCTGGGTAGTCATGTAGAGGTGGACAAAAACATGAGATGAAATTTTGGCTCTTTAATATTATATATGTAGATTTGTGTTTATTTTCTAGTTATTGTACTAGTGAGAGCCATGCCATGATGAGCCAAATGTGTGCCCCATCGTATCTTTTTTTTACAAGCCAAATGTTTTTTTACAGGCCAATAGAAATGGGCCATGCATGCTTTCCAGTACGGCACACAATACTGGGAAGCAGATTTTTAGGGTGGACATATAATATTAACTGAGGTGCACGGCTCTATAGTGGAAGGCCTCTGAAATCATGGCCATGTTTAGTTCACCCTAAATTTCCAACTTTGACACTATCTAAAAAGAAGATTTTCCGTCACATCAAACTTGCGGTATATGCATGGAGTACTAAATGTTGACGAAATCAAAAACTAATTGCACAGTTCGGTTGTACTCTGCGAGACGAACGTTTTGAGCCTAATTAGTCAACGATTAGACAATTATTACCAAATACAAACGAAATGCTACAGTGTTTTTTGGCGGCGCCAAATTCAGGCAACTAAACATGGCCCATGACTTTCGAAGACATATGTGGACACTACCTGTGAAGCTGAATTACTAGAGGCAGGTGTCTTACAACGCTCGCATCTTGAAATCGATTTTAAATTAAAAATAAAAAAAAGCTACAGAACCAGTGTTGTTCTCTCGGTGCGCCACTCTGCCAAGCTCGCCGCCATCACCGCTGCGCCCACAACCAACCCTGCTGCGGTTGTCAGTACTGAAGCTTGGTGGATTGAGCTAGACGCCACTAGCCTTGATCTATCCTGTCCCCAAAATATTGGGGCGCCAAGGCGCATATCGAGCCGTCTCTGTGTCAAAATAATAAACCTTGTTGCTTGTGCTGCACTAACCATCCTCCACGGCTGTGCCACCCTGTGAGGAGAGAGGGATAGTGAGGGAGATGGAGAGAGGATGATTAGAGGCAGAGAGGTTAGGGAGCCACACCTATTGCCATCCTCCTCCTCTGCGCTAGAGATTCGCCAGTAACACCCTCCTTCGCGCCAGCTCTCTGGTGGGCACCAGAGAGAAGGAAAATAGTGCTTGGATTCTAGGGGCCTGTTCGCTGGTTGGTGCTGGTGCTGGTTTGGGTTGGCTGGTGCTGGTTTTCTGTGAGAGGAAAATACTGTTGGCTGATTGGTTTAGGGTGGTTGAAACCAACCAGCGAACAGGCTGTAGATGGTCTGATGATCGTAAGGGTGCTGGAACCCTCTGGTGGGGCACCAGAGTTTCCCACCGAAGGTTCAGTGCAGGAGCTGTTGTCAGCCTACAACCAAGCATGTTTTCTTCTGGAGCCACGGGAGAGGTGAGCACGGAGCTTTGGAACAGTGACTGTCTGACAGTCTGCACCGAAGTCCACACCAAAGAGTCGATCCAGAGAGGATCTATTCGCTAGAGGTTGTGTCAGAACGAGCACCGGAGCTCTACATCAGTAGTTCACCGTTGACTGCACCGGAGTGTTTGTACACTGCGACGACTAGTTTGAAGTAGCCGTTGTAATAGTCATTGGATCTAGTCTAAAGACTAGTGCTTATGGAGCTTTTTGGTGAATACGATTTCAGTGCAGAAAATTAGTAATGGCTCGTTTCTTGACTGGGTTCATAAACAGAAGGTGTGTCATGCTTTTTAGTTCTCCTGATGTAGCACCCGGTTTTAAAAACAAAACCAGATACACACCATATGTGAGACCAGAAAGTCAAATCTTACATATAGCTACAGATAAGAGTAATATCAGAAGACAATGCTTAATATATAACGTACTTATTAGTATAAAAGACATAACCTTAGACAACAAACAGCGGAAAGACAACTCCGATCTTCGGGTGAAGACTCCAATTCCACAGGGACAACTGACTGGTTAATCACAAACCTAATTCCTCTAAACTCTACCAATCTGGTACCCATCCGGGACTTTTATCCAAATAATTGAAAAATAAAGCAAGCGTAAGTACATGTCGTACTCAACAAATATAAAATGGGGTTCATGAGCCTCAAAAGGTTGATACTGGTTTCACTGTGATTAGCTTTTAATTGTCATAATTTTAGCATCGGAGTAGCAACAAGTTTATCACAAGCCCATATAAATGCATTATCAGGTAAACATGAATTATGAATAGAATAAACAGCAATCATTAGTGAGAATCTTTATCATCAGTGTTCATCATCTATTCCGTAATGGTTCCAAGGCCACTGGTGACCGTGAGCACGCCTGATGTACCAGTTTTACACTCTGCAGAGGTTGTACACTTTCACTGTGAGTCATGATTTACCCTTTCGCCCGAGCTGATCAGCCTCTTGACCCACTACCAAGGATGGTTGGTAGGGTTCACTATGAAGCATTTCAAAGGTTCGTCTAACAAATTAGGGCCATTAGATTCACTCGGCAAATAGATATAGGAACCCCCTGTCGAATGGCACAATTCCATCATGTCTATACACATAAAAGTACAGGCTGTCCTATACCCGATTCGGCAAGCCATTCTTACGCCAATAAAGGTAACCTCTATCAAGCTAGAAAAGATCCTCATACTGAGCTAAAGCCAGAGCCCTGTAGCCCTCACAGCTGTATTGTAAGTCCCGGAGGATCACTTACAGATAAGTCCTTAGGGAGAGGAATCTGAAGCATTTAGAATGTAGCTAAATACTTCAGCCCCCTGTTTCCAAGTTACTAAAAAGTCATATTTTAAAGTTTATTGCATATACCATTAGTCAAGTTACAAGATCATGGTTTAGTTGAGCACTAGCAAAGCTACCCAATGCATATCGCGTAGGTGACAAGGTATAAGTTCAATTCTAGGGAATCCCTATCAAGGCGACACATGCAACATGAATTAAATGTATTAAAGTTGATAGGAAATAAGGATAATCCCATACTATACTTGCCTTAAACTTAGATCCTTCTTCTATTGATTCGTAGCATCCAAAAAACTTCTTCTGGATCACCAACTTCTTTTATACCACTAACATAAAGCTCACCGACTGGACATGATAATAAAGCACCACTTATCTTACTATTATTAATTCGAGCGACAGAATAATGCACAAGTGATGTTCTAAATACACTAAAGATGAACTTGTCATTCGTAAATAACGATGACTGGATTAAAAGACAAACCCAAAAATAGATAATAATACTGATTACACTACTACATTCCACATATTCGGTTTTGGGAGATGTGGAGGCCGAGGGTGACCTACAGGATAAAGGGAGAATGAAGGTTGCGATAGGTGGAATGAAACCGGGACAACACTTAACTCAAGAGTAAATAGCCATTAACTCATCATACATATTCGATAATAATACTGATTACACTAGTACAGTCCACATTCGCTTGTCACTGCATGCCCTCACCGCCAGGGTGCGTGGAGCCCATCTCGGTTGGCGAGTTGTATTCACAACTCTTCAACTTCGAGACCCAGATCAGGGTCCGGCTCTGCTAATGCCACCAACAGAGGTCGTGGTGGTGCATGCGGTGGTGGCCATGGCCTAGGAGGACTGGGAGGTCATTGCGGCCGCAGCCATAGTGCCGCCTCGCCACGTGGTCGCCGGAACGACGCGCCCCAAAAAGGAGGAGACCACAGCTTCTACCACAACAATAGTCGTGTGTTTCTTGCAGATGATGATGATCATCCACTGTGTCAAGTGTGCTTCAAGAATGCACTAGTAGAGAACATACCTTTGATCCAAGGGCCAAACCAGGCTCTAGTCCCGGGAAATATTGCGCCCGAGACTAGAGAGACCTTTAGTCCCGGTTGGTGGCTCCAATCAGGACTAAAGGTCCCTGCCCAACGGCTCCTACGCCAGGCCGTTGTGGCAGTGGACCTTTAGTCCCGGTTGGAGCCACCAACCGGGACTAAAGGTCGACCTTTACTCCCGGTTGGTGGCTCCAACTAGGAGTAAATCTCTTGTCCCGGCTAGTGGCGTGGCTCGGGACTGGAAAGTGACCTTTAGTCTCGGTTGGATCCACCAACCGGGACTAAAGGTCCCCCCTATAAATCCTGCTGGCCGTCTTCTTCCTCCCCGAGCCCGCCCGAGAGCTTCAGTTCAAATTTAAGCAGTGTTCTTGCTCTTTCTCCATCCATTCTTCGATTCCTCCATCGATTTCTTCGATTCCTCCGTCGATTCTTCGGTTCTAAAGGTTACCAACTTCATACTCTCATGTTTCACCATTGTCTTATCCCATTTTGTTCATTATATATATATATGGTTTTTTATTGTGGTTTTTTTCATTTGTAAGCAATTTGAGCTCAAAATCACTTCAAGCTTGCATATTTACATGAAGGAAGGTTAAAGTAGCTAGTTGAACTTGCGGACCGTGTTCATCTCGGTGAGCATGTTCTCTGTCGAGCGGTAACGGACGTCAAGGAGGAGCTTTGATTCTACGAGGGAGAGCGGCAACGGTCGTGGAAGACCGTGTTCCCTTCCTCGTAGAATCGGAGCTCTTCCGTGGCCAAGTACAGTGCCGTCCGGTGGAGAAATGCTCGCCGAGATGATCACGTAAGCAAGGTCAACTAATATGGATGGTTATTTATTCACACGTCCCGATATCGTCGCAGTAGTCTGTCAATCACCGTACCCAAACGTAGTATATATATAAATATAAACGATAATCGATTGTTATGTGTGTACACTCCCATTCTTCTGTTAATTTGCGGAAATATCATGTGAATTACTTACCTGCCGCAGTAAAAGACGAGAACACAATGACCATGGCCACAGCCATGAAAAATGCAATCGACACAACACTAGCAACTTTCTCGGCAAGCAGAGTAGTGTTAAACGCTCTGGAAACCTTTAAACTTCAAGCTTGCGTGTTTTTTTTATTTGTAAACAATTTGAGCTCAAAATAACTTATAGTTTGCATATTTGGATGAAGAAAGGTTAAAGTAGGTATTTAAAATTAGTATTCACTTTTTATTTCTAGCATGCATAGCACACTTCATTGTTTAGAGATATAGATAATTTTATAGTTTCTTAATTTTATTTGTTTATAAAATGAGAAATTTATAGTGTATTAAAAAATGAGTATAGAGAGTAGATGGCAACTGCTTCTGGGTCCTCGGCCTCTCATGGGTTTCCAAAGCGACTTAGGCCGGGCCTCCCTCTCATTCCATGCGGCAAGTGTCGTGATGAAACGAAGATTGTGATGGAGTACCGAGTGAAGAAGGAGGGTCCCAACAAGGGTCGTATCTTCTACAAGTGTCCGGATCACAATGTGAGTTATTTTATCGTATTTAATGATTATGGCTAGTTTATACCTATTTTCATGATGGTTGTGATTAAAGTTCTAATTTTTTATTTTAATTTTAGTGGGATGGCAGTGGACGATGTTCAGGCTTCTACTGGGAGGAAGAGTATGTTGAACTCGTGCAAAAATATCTTGCACAACAGGCAGATACGGCGGCTAATGAGGCAGTGATCCAGCCGAAAAAGTCCAAAGATGTTGCACAATCAGGGGATCTGTCTGTTTTAGTTGAGATTGGTCACGAAATCCTTGTGCTCCTGAAATATATTTTAGCTTTAGTTCTTTTAGTGGTAGTTGGGATTATCTACATTGTAGCAATGCTTTCATAAATTTGTACCTTTTGTGGTGGCATGCATGTTGTATAAATAATTAATTATGATCTAGGTTTTAATATGGTATTTATGTCATGTAATGCATATGAGCCGACATTGGATGTACAATGCTGATCACCGCTCCCAAGAGTTCATTGACGGCGTGCATTCTTTATTACGTGCGGCCGAGGCAAACAAACGTGATGGTTTCATGTGCTGCCCATGTGCCATATGTAAGAATATGGTGGAATATCCTTGCTCAAGGACTCTTCATTCACACTTGTTCAAGTCGGGTTTCATGCCAAACTATATTTGTTGGACGAAGCACGAAGAAACCAGCATTGTAATGGAAGAAGGTGAAGAAGAACAATGGGACGACAATGATATTATTCCCGATGGTGCGTGCTTCAATGATCTTTGCAATGGGAGAAGAAGAAGAGGTAGCCGCGGAAGATGAGCTCTGCTGATGATCTTTGTCGGTCATTCGTGGCGCACAAAGAGAATGTGAAAGTGAAAAGGAGAAGATCAAGTTCGAAACGGATGCTAGAAGATCACAAGAAATTGTTGTACCCAACTTGTGATGCGAGGCGAAACAGATTGGAAACCACACTAGAATTGCTGCAATGGAAGGCAAAGAATGGTGTATCTAACAAGGGATTTGGAGAGTTACTAAAAATCCAAAAGAAGATATTTCCGAAGGACAATGAATTGCCCGCCACTACCTACGAAGCAAAACAAGTTGTCTGTCCTATGGGGCTAGAAATCGAGAAGATACATGCATGTCCTAATGACAAACATCCTCTACCGTGGCAAAGAGTACGAGAAATTGGATGCATGCCCGGTATGCCATGCATCATGTATAAGATCGGTGAGATGACCACAGTGATGTTGAGGGCGAACGTCCACGGAAGAAAATCCCTGCCAAGGTTATGTGGTATGCTCCTATAATACCACGCTTGAAACGTCTATTCCGAAACAAAGAACATGCAAAATTGTTGTGATGGCACAAAGAAGACCGTAAGGTAGACAATATGTTGAGACACCCTGCTGATGGGTCCCAGTGGAGAGCAATCGACAGAGAATTCCCAGAGTTTGCAAATGACGCAAGAAACTTAAGGTTTGCTTTAAGTACAGATGGTATCAATCCTTTTGGAGAGCAGAACAGTAACCTTGGCCTGTTACTCTAAGTATCTACAACCTTCCTCCTTGGTTATGCATGAAGCGGAAGTTCATTATGATGCCTGTGCTCATCCAAGGCCCGAAGCAACCTAGCAATGACATCGATGTGTACCTGAGACCACTTATTGACAAACTTCTCATTTTGTGGAATAAAGAAGGTGTACGTGTGTGGGATGAGTACAAACAGGAACACTTTGATCTGCGAGCATTGTTGTTCGTAACAATCAATGATTGGCCTGCTCTAAGTAATCTTTTAGGATAGTCAAACAAGGGATATAATGCATGCACACACTGCTTCGGTGATATTAGAGGTGTATTCTTGAAAAAATGTCGAAAGGTCGTGTACCTTGGCCATCGTTGATTTCTTCCTACAAATCACCCCGTAAGAAAGAAAGGCAAGCATTTTAAAGGGAAGGCAGACCACCTGACCAAGCCTCGCAACCGAACTAGTGAGGATGTACTCGATATGGTCAATGATGTGAAAGTCGTCTTTGGAAAAGGACATGGCAGCCAACCTGTTCTGAACGACGCTAACGGTCACGCACCCATGTGGAAGAAGAAGTCCATATTTTGGGAGCTACCCTATTGGCAAGTCCTAGAGGTCCACAGCTCGATCGATGTGATGCACCTGACGAAGAATCTTTGTGTGAACTTGCTAGGCTTCATGGGTGTGTATGGAAAGCCTAAGGACACATTTGAAGCACGACAAGACCTGCGTTGTTTGAGAGAAAGAGACAACCTGCATCCAGAGAAGACAGATGATGGACGCCATTACTTATGTCCTGCCAGCTACACTCTAAGCAAAGAGGAGAAGGAAATCATGTTTGAATGCTTAAACAACATCAAGGTACTATCTGGATTCTCCTCGAATATAAAGGGTATTATAAAGGTGCCAGAGAAGAAATTATGTAACTTAAAGTTCCATGACTGTCACGTTCTCATGACGCAATTACTTCCAATTGCATTAAGAGGAATTCTACCTCCAAATGTACGTCTAGCCACCATGAAGCTATGTGCATTCCTCAATGCAATTTCTCAGAAGGCAATTGATCCAACTGATCTAGCTAAACTATAGAATGATGTGGTTCAATGTCTCGTCAACTTTGAGTTGGTGTTCCCTCCTTCCTTCTTTGATATCATGACACACCTCCTAGTTCACCAAGTCAAGGAGATTTTCATTCTCAGTCCTGTGTTCCTACACAACATGTTACCCTTAGAGAGATTTATGGGAGTCCTGAAGAAATATGTTTACAACCGTGCTCGTCCAGAAGGAAGCATCGCCAAGGGCTATGGAACAGAAGAGGTCATTGAGTTCTGTGTTGACTTTATTCCCAACCTTGACTCGATTGGTGTTCCTAAATCGAGACATGAGGGGAGACTAAGCGGAAAGGGGACACTAGGGAGGAAAACATATATTGGTACGGAGGATGATTATTTCAATAAATCGCACTACACAGTTCTACAGAACTCCTCTTTGGTAGAACTGTATATTGAGACACACAAGGATCTCTTACGATCCGAGTTTCTAGGGAAGACTGAAGCTTGGATTACGCGTAAGCACATGGAAACTTTCGGCGGTTGGTTGCAAAAAAAATTTCAAGGTGATGAGAGCATCCATGAGCAACTGTATTTATTGGCTATGCAACCATCATGGCATATCGTCACATACAAAGGGTACGAGATCAATGGGAACATATTCTACACAGTAGCCCAAGATAAAAGGAGTACCAACCAAAACAGTGGTGTCCGCATAGATGCCACAGACCCGAATGGGAATAAGCAGACATATTATGGCCGCATAGATGAAATATGGGAACTAGAATATGCACCTACTTTGAAGATCCCATTGTTCAAGTGCCAATGGGTCAAGGTGACCGGAGGCGGGGTAACAGTAGACAATGAGTATGGAATGACAACAGTAGACCTTAGTAATATTGGGTACAAAGACGAACCATTCGTCCTTGCCAAGGATGTTAATCAGGTGTTCTATGTCAATGACATGTCTACCAAACCAAAAAGACGGAAAAACGATAATGACTCAACCAAAGAGCCAAAGCGCCACATAGTTCTTTCAGGAAAAAGAGTCATCGTGGGAATTGAGGACAAGTCGGACATGTTAGAAGATTATGAAAATGATGACCGAATTCTGCCCTTCAAAGTGAACAAAGACCCTAGCATCTTGGTAAATGATGAGGACACTCCATGGTTACGACATGATCATAACCAAGGGACATACGTAAAGAAGAAGTTCACTGCTGTGCCCACTTGATGATATAGTGATTTAATGTAGTGTGTGTTTGAGATATTATGTAATAATTGTGAATTCAGATGTTTATTATGTTGTGTTTCAAATTAAATCAATGTTTGATTTGGTGGGATTTCTCTCTCGAAAAGTTAAATTAGGATGAGTGATGAAAAATTAAAATATTAACGTTAAAATGATGTGAAAACAAATTTCCTGTCCAAAACCAATAGTTTTAATAATTTTAATTAAACACTACATTTTTGCATTAACGAAATAATAAATATTAGTTACATTATGTTTTATAATTATAACAAAAAATAAAAAAAGTTAGGTTATAGATTTTTCCTATGTGCAATAAAGAAAAAGAAAATCCATATTTTTAACAAAATAATTTTATGCCTTTTATTTAATTTACTATGTATTTAACAAGACTATTATATTTCTATTAAAATTTTTTCTCAAAACATGCGGGAAACGAAACTGCAGCCCACCTTTACTCCCGGGTGAGAAGCCCACCCGGGAGTAAAGGTGGGCTGCAGTTTCGTGGCCCGCCAAAAAAAACCTTTGCTCCCGGTGCGTGTTACCAACCAGGAGTAAAGGTATACATTTACTCCCGGTTGGTAACACGCACCGGGAGTAAAGAACCTTTACTCCCGGCTGGTGGTTGGCACCGGGAGTAAATCTCCCTGGTATATAAGCGCCAGTGCCTGGCGCAGATCGATCGCCTCCTCTTCTTCCTCGTCGAACACCGCCGCGCCATTTCTCTCTTCTTCCTCGCGCCACCGCTGATTCATCTTCCCCTGCGCATCAGCCCACTGCCGTGACACCGGAGCCCGCGCCTCGCCTCGTGCGGCCGCCGACGACCTCGCGCCGATGACCTCATGCGGCCCTCCACCGCGCGCGCCCGCGCGACCCCGTCAATCTGCCTCCACATTCATGAGGTGAGTTCTCTCAGCTTTCTCTCTCCTAGTGCCTAGGGTTTCGCCATTCAGCGGCCAGTCGCAGTATGGGCATGGCAGGGTCGCATGGCCGTGGCGAGGATGATGGCGCGGTGCCGTGGCTTGCTCATGGCTATGGAGTTTCGCGGCCGGGAATGGGGGGATGGCCGACGCGCGGTGGCGTGCGAGCTGAAGGAGAGCAGAGGAAAACGAGTAGAGGATTGATGGTGATGTTGTGCAATTTTTTTTTATTTTTTTGCAAAACATGTAATTGAGAAATTGCCTGGCCATTTTGTGGCGTTTTATTATGCATTAAGACTGGACCGGCCATCCCAAAATTGTATGCCTATTTTCATGTCATCTTATTATGCATTTTACTTTGACGGTTGTTCATAAAATGTTCTCAAATAGTAAATCAAGGCAATTGAATTGCTTTTCAAAGTAGAGTTTGCAATGCTATATATTGACGTTTGTACTGTGTTTTGCAAAAAGAAAAAAAACATGTGGACATGCATGCATGATATATAATATACTCCTTTTGATCACAGCCCCGGCCCGACGCGTGGGCCACACCCTCCAGCGCATTGACCGCGGCCCCGACCCGAGCCGCTCCGCGCCGACGACGCCCTCCACTGCACCGACACCTCCCCAGCCCACCTCATGTCATCGTCGTCAGCACGCCAGCCCGCCTCACGTCGTCGTCGTCAGCACGCCGGCCACCTCGCCGACACGGCCCGGCCCGCTTTGCTACGCCGACCACCTCCCCGGCCCACTCTGCGCTGACGTCGAGACCACGCCGCTTGTCTTGCCGTATGTCCTTGTCCTCGATCGCGATCCATATGTTTTCGTCATTTGTATTCATATGCATCTATATATACGTAGCGGAGCACCGCCGCCCTCGTTCGCCCATGCGTTTCTATGTATACAGCAGAGCACCACCGCCCTCGTTCGCCCTAGGGTTTAGGGTTTATAAGGCGGAGCACCACCGCCCTCATTCGCCCTAGGGTTTAGGGTTTATACGGCGGAGCACCGCCGCCCTCGTTCGCCTTAGGGTCTAGGGTTTATACGGCGGAGCACCACCGCCCTCGTTCACCCATGTGTACAAACATATATACGGCGGAGCGGAGCACCGCCACTCTCGTCACACCGCCCTCTCTCGTGGCCTAGTCGATCAACATTCGTATTATCGTTAACGCTAAACAATCACACTACACTAGGGCGAATTGCGGCGGTGACTAGGGCGAACCGTGTTGTTGATGTCACCGACGTGGTTCGCCCTAGTCACCGACGCAATTCGCCCTCGGCCGTTTATGTATAGCCCTAATTCGCCCTAGTACTGACGCAGTTCGCCCTAGTGTGGCGAATTGCATCCGTGACAGAGGGGCAAGATTTAATAATGCATATTGTTCATATATTTTACGCATGTAAGCAAAGATTTGACGTACTTTATATTGGTTTTGTTTTTTGAAGCTAGATGGCCGACCCGAGAAACATGGATGAGGAGGAGTTGATGATGAATTTGATCAACACTGGCACTCAAGTTGCCGGCGATGATGGTGCTAAAAATAACGTGCAAGAGGATGTAGATGACGGGAGTCAGTACTTAGCTCTTGAACAAAATGAGCAACAACATATTGGCCAAGTATATATTTTTTATTATTAGCTATATATATTATCATATGTCTTATGTATGCTCATGACATTAAAAATATTGTTTATGTTTTGTAGCCCTCTGGATCGACATCAACAACTACAACGAAGAGTAAAAATGTTCGAGGTCCCAAAAAGCCATTGGAGGGCCGCTTCATCATCTCGGAGTTCAATGTGGATACAGGCGAACCGGGGGGGCCAAATAAAAAGAAATTCGTACACCACTGTGGTTACCTTGTAAGGGACCAACTCCCGATCAGTACCCGCAAATGGAAGAAGAAGGCCAATGCTCCTCATATCAGTTTTGTCTCCGATCGTGACAAGACATTATGTTGGAAAGATGTCTTGGTACATTTCGCGCTGCAAACATATGGTTATGATGATATAATAGATGGTGATGAATTGAAGGAGCGAGTTAGGGATTGGGCAATGAAGAAGACGGCCACCCAGTTTTAGACTTAGAAGAAACACCTATACACGACGTATGTCAAGAAGAACATAGCACCAGATTTCACTATCCCAGGCCCGATCTCAAAGCAGAGGCCCTATTGGGATGAGTTTGTATAGTACAAGACGTCGGAAGAGGGTGTGAGTCGGGTGATAAAGAACCAACGTAATGCCCAACAGAAGACACACCACCATAACTTGGGATCAGGTGGCTACCCGACTGCCATTAAGAAGTGGAACAAACTGGAAGCATACCTTCTTGCCAAGGGTATCACACCAGAATCACTCGAGTGGGGAGAGCGTGCAAAGAATTGGTTTTTCGCTCATGGGGGAACACTGGACCAGGAGATAGGGAAGTGTGTTTATGGCGCAAGACTGCAAGAAGCAGTAGAAAGATTATTTTATGCTCATAGAGCTACTGCTAGTGGTGCGTTCAGGCCCAACAGAGAGAAGGATGAACTGACATACGCCATCGGGACTATTGAACACGGTGGCCGAACTAGAGACAAAGGAAGTGTCTCGTGGGAGCATGGATTCCCTCAGGACAGACCTTCCTACAGAAGCCGCCAGAGAAAGAAGGAAGAAGAGGCACAGCGGCTTCAGAGGTTGGAGGAAGCGGTGCGTGAAGCACAGGAGCGGGAAAAAAAACCTTGAAGCGAGAATGCAGGAGGAAATCAGAAGGCAAGTGCAAATAGCAGTGAGTGCAAGCAAGCAAGCATCAGAGCCAGGAATCAACATTAGCCAATCTGCTCAGTTGAAAAGCAGTTGGGCTTCCACGGAGATATCAAATCAAGGGGACACAGGACTGCGCTTCCCTGTGGATGACGTCACTGAACCTTGTACATCATGTGAGCTACACATTCTGAAGGGGAATTCAACAATCAAGGTGGCTATCGGTCTTGTTAATCCTATCGACCGAACCAAGACACCAAGGATTCATGGGAATATAATCCAAGAAGGATATGCTACCATCTCGGTAGATAAAGCTGAAAAAGGTTTTAGTGATTTGCCTCTTGACATTCCTGGAGGTGATGGCGAGAAGACTCTAGGAGAAGCAGAGAAGACATTCATTCTATGGCGCAAGCGCTACATCATCATTCCCGAGATATCGCCTCCACCTCCTCCTGAACTACCTCACCATAGGTGCGGATGAAAACACTACATCATTAATTTATATTGGCTTAAATAATTAATAATCTGCTCATAATAATATATCATTCCTTTTTTTGTAGCAGATCCTCCCCCAACCTAAATCCAATTGTTCAATCGCTAGATCATCATAGTGCTCTGTACGATGACAATGTGTTGGAAGACGAGGCTGCATCCACACCATCTCCAAGGAGGTCTCCAATGCCGCAGCCGCCACCTCCAAGGAGGTCTCCAACTCCTCCCCCACCCCCGCCTACCAAGAAGCCAAGTACTAGCAAGAGGCTAGCCCATGAACAAAGAACCGGGTCCCTCACCAAAAAGAAAGCCACCGTGAAACCAAGGGCTATTCCCAAAATAATATCTCAAGAGAAGGAAGAAGTAAGCGATGCATATAAAAAAAGATATGTCCAGATTCTATGACAAACTTAAAAGGATCAAGAAGCAAGGAGAAACCCGAAGAAACCGTACTTCTTCGTAGCTCCAGATATTCTAAGAAAAAGGTGGCTTCTTACCAAAGAACAACAAGGGAATCTCGTAAGTCATTCCAAAGCAACGTTAACGGACTATGACCGCACTCTCACCAAGTCAATTGAGGTGGCACAGAAAAAGAAGCGGGTAGGGAAAGGAGTTGCACAACTCGGACAATAATCGCACCAATCAGCCCCCTACTAGTTGTTGGTAATGAATATGGTTCAAATTTAGGATTAATACATCAGGCAAACATACCTCCGGATGTCGATTTGGATCACCTTGGTGAATTTATTGAAGAGACTGGTCTCGACCTTTACCAGATGTTTGGTGATGGAAACATTGAGAGTGCGGCGGAGGTTGATATTTGGAAGAAAAATTTATACTAGGCCAAAGTCTATACAACCCTCAAGCCTTAGGTGATCTGGGGACGCAAATGTACCTGCTAAACAAGTGGTACATGCAGGCGTCTACCGGTGGAGACTTCTACGTTGGTGTCTGAATTAGAGACGAACATTGGTTCCGTAGCGATGATGTTATGTATGTTGACTTTACAGAATTTCATCAACTATGCCACCTGACCTCTCTGGACAAAGTTATCATTAGCTGCTATTGCCTGTAAGTAATAATTCTTTCGATCTATTATTAAACTCATCATATGTGTGTATATGCATATAAATTATCCTAACAAGTACTATATATATGCAGATTTACAATAACAGAGCGCAGAAAGGAAGGCTGCAATGAAATTGGTTTTGTTGATCCCCATATAGTATTCAAAGACCCAGTTACTCCAAAGCCTAATTGGAAGTCTGAGTCAGATAGTAACCTCATGAACTTCTTAGTGAACCAACACCACAAGAAGGATAAAATCTTTCCCTACAACTTCAAGTGAGTGTTAATAATGTCGATCATCCTTAATGGCTCATATGTTGATTCTAGTTAATTAATGAGTGTTATGCGTTATATCCTATAAACACATGCAGCAATCACTGGATATTGATGGACATCGATCTGGTGAAAAGTCACTTGATAATCTATGACTCGATGAGAAAACCACAACAAGACTACCAAGATATGATAGATATTATCCAGAGGTAATTTCGGTATCTCTAGCAACTATATATACACACAAACATGATGATTAACTATATCTGATGACGTGACAAATTTTTTATTGGGCAGTGTTTGGAAAACCTTTATTGAGAAGCAACACATGGGAAAATGCAAAGCGCCACTGAATGTAATCCCTTCAAAAGTAAGTCCCCTAAATAGCATCATCTTTATTAATTAAACATATAGCTTTCACCGGATCACCAGATTGAATGACAAATCTTTTTCTCGTAAAGTGGTGTCTGAGGCAGGAATAGGGGAACAACTACTGTGGTTACTATGTTTGCAAGTTTATCAAGGTCTCCCAAAGAACTCCTACAGAGAGACTCAAAGTACGTTAAAAATACACTATATATTCATTTAATTATTATTATTGATTGTGTTTCTATGTCTTTATATATATATATATATATATGTATGTACATATATTAATTTATTTTCCTTTAATTCAAACCTGTAGGCTCGATGGCTGGAGGAAAAGGTCATACGGTAAGACCAAATCAAAGCAATTCAAGACTCTATAGCTAGATTTTTTAATGACCAGGTCATGGATTCCAAGGGCGAGTTCTACTTCGACCCCATGCTGCCATGGAAGCCAAGCTAGAGGATGAGAGGAAACTTGTTATAGCACAACAACTGTAATGCAATCTTTTGTAATATATGCACATGAAATAATATAATATAAAATACACATATGCATGCATGCATGTAAATATATATATGATGCATGCATATATATATATATATATATATATATATATATATATATATATATATATATATATATAGTTCTATGCTTGAATTGTGTCATTTAATACGTTCATTGTGCTTGAACCGAAACATACTATACGTGCGTATAAATGTATTATTAGCAGTGTACAATACGACTTCGAAAACCTATTTTGAAAAGAAAACAAAAAAATGAAAAGAAAAGAAAAAAGAAAAAAAATAACCTTTAGTCCCGATTCGTATTACCAATCGGGACTAAAGGGTGCCGGCCTCATAGCATGTCAGGAGGCACCTTTAGTCCCGGTTGGTGTTACCCTCCGGGACTAAAGGTCCCCCTTTAGTCCCGATTCCCGACCCGGAACTAAAGGACCTCCTTTAGTCCCGGATGCTTGCTCCCGGGTGGGGAACCGGGACTAGAGGGGGTTCCCCACTGGGAGTAAAGGCCGTCTCTGTACTAGTGAAGACCACACTGCTAATCATTGCTGGCACAGCTTGTCTCTGTAGCAACAAGTTCATACACCATCGACACCAACTGGTACACCGACACTGCTGCCAAAGATCACATTATTGGAGAATTCAAGAAGCTGACTCTCAAGAACAAGTATAACGGTGGTGATCAGATCCACAGTGCGAGTAGTGCAGGTATGCATATTAGTCACATTGGTCATACTACAGTTCATGCCCCAAATCATGACATTCATCTGAAAAATATTCTATGTCCCACAAGCAACAAAAATCTTGTTTCTGTTCATACGTTAGCTTGTGATAATTCTGTTTTTTTAGAATTTCACCCAAATTTACTTTTTGATCAAGGATCGGGCAACAAAAAATATCAACCTTAAAGGAAGGTGTCATAGAGGTCTATACCCGGTTCCCGTGTCATGAATAAAGAAATCCTTTGGTGACACCAAAATTCCTTTGTCAAGGTGGCAAAATCGTTTAGGTCATCCTGCTCCAACGATTGTTAAGCATGTTGTTTTTTTAGTAGAGAAACGGGTTGTAGTCCCGGTTCTCAAACCCCTTTAATCCCGGTTTTGGAACCGGGACTACGCAATCGGGACTAAAGGTCTTGGTTTTTAGTCCCGGTTCCTCCAACCGGGAGTAGAGGTGTTTATTGGGTAAAAAAAAAAGGTGCAGTTGTGGAGATTCGAACCTACGACCTCCCACTTCAGCTCTTGCACGCGTTACCATCTCAACTACCACCACACATCTAACTTAGATAAGATACGTTTTCCTTTTAAATTCAGTTTGGAGACACCTTTAGTCCGGGTTTGAGACATAAACCGGGACTAAAGGTACCTTTAGTCCAGGTTCGTGTCTCAAACCGGGAATAAAAGTCACACTTTTAGTCCAGGTTCATGTCTCAAACCGGGACTAAAGATTCTCGCACTGACGTGCCTCTGACACACCTCGGTAACCGTTGGGTGGGGACCTTTAGTCCCGAGTGGAGCTACTAACCAGGACTAAAGGTTTCTCAAGTCCCGGGCGCGAAAAATATCGGGGCTAAAGCCAAATTTCTTAGTGTATCAAAGGTTGTTTCTCTACTAGTGTTAGTAGTCATAATTTTCCTATAATAGATCAAGTGTCTAGTGACTTAGTGTGTGATGCATGTCAGCAATTGCCATATCCAAAGTCATCTAGTGTGTCTCATTTTGCTTTGGAACTTGTTTTCTCTGATGTCTGGGGACTAGCACCAGAATTAGTTGGTCTTAAAAAATATTGTGTGAGATTTATTGATGACCACAACAAATTCACTTGATTTATCAGCGAAAATACAAGTATGTAGTTTTTCATAAATTTCAAGAATTCAAGACTCTTGTTTGTTTTGAACTTTATTTAAGACTCTTGTTGAAAGGTTGTTCAATAAAAAATCATTTAATTCCTTACCGCTGGCGACCACGCCCACAGCCCGCCCTCCGAGCAGGACCGTGAAATAAAACCTCACTTCTCACGATATTACCTGCTGAAGACACGACTACTGCTGCCAATACCAGCGCTGGGTTGGACCAAGTCAAGGTTATGGGCCAGAAGGTAGATCGACAAGCAACTGGGCCGCAATAGAAGACCAGAGGACTCGCAAGACCAATTTCCTGTTTCGCAGGCCCAGAGTGGAGCAAGTTGCCTGACGGTGCTCATTATCCAAGTCTGATTATAGTGTTTTTATTTACCGTTTCGTAGTTGCACCACCCGGCAGACGTGAGTCTGTATTTACGTCCAGAGGGCTGAACCTACCACTACAAGACATTCGACTCTCAGACCACCGGACTTGACGGCCACTTGGTATGAATATAATTTCATATCCCAATTAAAACCATCTACATCCTTTTCGCTTACAAAATGCAGCGCAGTGCTTCTTCCATCAGATTGCGAGAAATAAGAACCTTATGTTTCCCTCGACGACTTTGACCTTGTGCATCCAACTCTACACCTAATACACACCGAACCATGATGCTTGCTTTACAATTTGATAGTGCCAAGTTGAAGTTGTGTATTGTTACCCACAATTCTAGTTCAATGAAGAGGCCACTTCACAACGGACACAAAGTCAAGCAAGCCTGATGCTGCAGCCCTGACATTTTATTATTACCGTGCAATAAATAATGCTCTGATAAGGTTTTTGCGTCAATAGAGTTGGATGGGCGATTAATGGAACAAGACTCAAGCGTATATTACTCATCAATTTGATTGTAGGAACTTCTGTTGTATTGTCAGGGTTGCATCTCCCCGGCTGACATTTTATAATCGTGCTATAAGTAATGATCTGATAACGCTCACCCAGGTTCTTTTTGGCTGCTAGCCTCTTACATGATCAACGAGATATGGCCGAATCAATACGGTCAACTGTGCTAACAACAAATCAGATTGGTGGCCAGTCAGTTGGGTCATGCAGGTTCTTTCGGTTAGCCTCTTATATCACGCAGGTTATCTTGTTGTGTTTGGACGTAGCTACAGCCTTAGATAAATACACACGTTCCGTGCGAATTCGATAAAATAATGCAATACTCCCGGATGAAAACAACAACAATATTCGTACGCTTGCAGATTCCTCTATGGACGCTAAGGTACCAAACATGTGTGTTCTTTTAGGAGGCCTTTGGGGTTTCCTGTGGCGGGAGTGGTGTTGGCCTTTGTGCTCCCAAATAATTTTATAGAGACGGTGCGATAAAAAAGCCATACCTTTGTCTCTTGAAATTATTTTTAGTTGTATATTGCATTTCACACGTCAAAAAAAGGATGAGATGCCACTTTTCTATGTAACACTTATGATAAATGGTAGTTCTTTTCGTATGAGCTCATAAATCGATTAACTTTATGTGAATACTGTAGATCTAAATGTCCTTTAAATTTTGTAGAGGCGTACACCTATATATATATATATATATATATAATTCTAGAAGGATACACGGTGTATTGCAGCGGAACTTTTTTAAATTGCACGTCCCTCATGTGGTCAATCACCTGTTAGCTTTTTACCTTTGCCTAATCGTCAATTTGTGAGTGAAATTGCGCCATGTTCATTTAGTCTTGCAGATGATTAATGGATTCACCATATCTGCTTTCTTAGTCTTCTGTGTTGATTTTGATTTTTTTATCCACCGTGGATGGACCTGCAAGCAGCTGCCGATTTTCCCATAGGGTTGCTGATTCCCTTGGCATAAACATTGCTGATACAGGATGTTCTCACTACGTTAATCAGGCTCATTCTTCATTTACTAATTTTTTGTTGCCTCCTTGCTGGGTCGCTTGTTGATTCCCATCCTAGTTTGCCGTTCTATGTCTAGATCCTGACTCCATGGGAGTACTAACTACAATATGATCGGAACACTATTTGGATCTGGAGAGTTCAGACCTAAAAAATGCTTCATTATATACTTGCCGGCATATATTAATAAGGAGAACGCGAGACTGCGATGGAGGTGGCGGCGATGACAGCAGACTGAAGCAACGAAGAGTTAGGGTCAGGATTAGAGAGGGTAGAGAGTGGTATTTGGGCCAAAAAAAATTACCACGAACAGGCCTTTTTCCTTTTCATTTTCCCGCGAATGAGTTTTCTCTCGTTTTGAGCCAGCGCGCCAGCGGCACGGACCTATACCAACCGAAGGTTGGTCATCTTTGCTTATCTATCGCGACTCATGGTTCGACTCTACATGCAAATATTTATACCGACCGATAGTCCATTATAAAAAGCATATTTATCAACATTTGATCTGTTCGCTAGCTATACCGACCAACAGTCAACGTTATCAGTATATTTATAACGACACACGTGTGACGCTATATTAGTGTTGTGGTGTAGTGTGAGTGGCCGTCCGGTGGGGTTATCTCCCCCGGTATAAAATTTTTTCCCTATTTTTTTGTCCATTTTTATGATTTCCTGGAAACAACGTCAGTGTCGTTTTTTCCCTTCACAATGTTTTTCAATCTTGGACAGACAATGGAAGATCAAAGGAAGAAGATGTTTGTTTGGATCTTCAATGCACTCTTATTTCTTAGAAGTCATTTTATGTTTGCCCTTTGGTAAAGCTATTGTTTTCCTTTATATATATATATATATATATATATATATATATATATAGAGAGAGAGAGAGAGAGAGAGAGAGAGAGAGACACACACACACACGAGATATGAGGCTCTCTCTTGAGTGTCTTTAAAAAAACAAGAGAGAGAGTGAGAGAGGGAGAAAAGAGACACAAGTAGCCATCGCCTCAATGCTCTTCTCTATGTATTGTTTTCATGGATTCCTTTCAAACCAATTTCCTGTGCTGCGGTTGCGTTCAAGCTAACACTTTTTGTTAAAATAAACAACTTGCAGCTCGGAGTACCATTGTCTCAACCGGCAAAGCCCCAAAAACAATAGGCAAAGCGTTTGCCGAGTGTTACACTCGGCAAAGGTTTTAACGGCAAAGAGCTGTTTGCCGAGTGTCAAACGTCGGGCACTCGGCAAAGACTATGCCGAGTCCAAAAAAACACTCGGCAAACATTTTTTGGGGAAAAAAAACAAGTCGCCGGCGGCACCACCACGCCACCGCCACCACCGCCACTACCACCACCACAGCCGCCGCCGGTCACCACCACCACCACCACCACCACCACATCCCGCCGGCCACCACCACCACCACGCCACCACCACCACCACCACCACGCCCCGCCGCCGGCCACCACCACGCCGCCCGCCAGCACGCTCCTCCCCACCGGATCCGCCGCCTCCACGCTACTGCTCCCCGCTGGATCCGCCCGCCGCCGCCGTGGATCTGATCACCGGCGAGGGAGAGAGTGAGGGAGATGAAGAGAGGAAAAGAGAGGGAGATGGGGAGAGCTGACCTACCTCGGACCCACGCCGGCCGCCGCAACCCCATCTCACCGGATCCGAGCCCCAGCAGCCGGATCCGGCACATGCCGCCGTCGCGAGGACCACCCGCTGCGGATCCACCGCCATGGAGGTCCCCTTGACCCTCCTTGTCGGATCCAATGCCAGCCGCCGTCGCGAGGACCACCCGCCGCGGATCCGTCGGCCTAGAGCTCGCCTTGGCCCTCCACGCCGGCGGGGGAAGAAGGGAGGGGAGGGGCGCCCGCCAAGGAAGAAGAAGGGGGAGGGGAGGGCGCCTACTGGGAAGAAGAAGGGGAGGGAGGGACGCCACTGGGAAGAAGAAGGGGAGGGGAGGGGCGGGCCACCGGTGGGGGAAGAAGGGAGGGGGGGCAGACGCCGCCGGGGAAGAAGGGAGGGGGGGAGGGGCCCTGCAGGGAATCAAGAAGGGAGAGGGGGAGGGGCGGGGGAATTAATTAGGATTTTTGTCCTTTGCCGAGTGTCCTAGATCTGGGCACTCGGCAAAGTTTTTTTTTAATTTTTTTCTTCTCCTTATTTCTCAGAAAAAAGATTTTATTTTTTTGCCGAGTGTTTTTATTTTGACACTCAGCAAACCGCTCTTTACCGAGTTTTTTTTTTTTGCCAAGTGTTTTTAGCGCAGCACTCAGCAAAGAACTTGTTCGCTGAGTGCCCGAGGTAATACACTCGGTAAATTTGACGTTTCCGGTAGCATGACCCCAATGCCTCCTGCCAGTTCCAGCTCGTCGTGCTGGCGCCGGAGCTCTTCCAGCACGAAGATCACAGAGGCGCCCGCCAAGTTGCCGTACTCGCTCAACACGTGCCTGCTCGCCGCCAGCTTCCCTGGTGCCAGCCCCAGCGCCGCTTCAACGCTGTCAAGGACTCAAGGATAGCTGGCCCACCGGGGTGCACCGCCCAGAAGAGGTCATTCCAGTTCGAGCTACCACCTGATCCGAGCGTGCGGATGACGGCGTCGACCAAGCACTGTTCTACATGCTGCCGCAGCAGTGCCGGCATCTTAGGGGATGGGCAGAACACGAGGCCGTCTTCGGTGAGTTTCCCCGCTGCGGCGTCCTCGCTGTTGGCACCACAGTCTGGGAAGCGGACACCATCTCGAAGAGTGGGTGCTCAACGCCTAACATATGGTGGCCATTGGCATGCCCACCGGTGCCGCTGCTGACAGAGCCAACGATGACGGCGGCCGCGCCGTCGCCGAACAAGGCTTGCATGATGAGGGTCTCGGGATGGTCCTCATGCGGCGCGCGGAAGTTGATGAGCGTGTGATCGGCAGCAGCCACTAGCAGAGCAGCCATTCATGTACATCATCGTACGCTGCACCGTTGGGCGGAGACCCAGGAGTGACGCAAGCCGGAGGTCAGCGCCGGGCATGTGCGCGCCTGAGCTGGTCGAGAAGACCAGGTGGGTGATGTCGGCAGCTGGGCGGCCCCACTCTGCAATGGCCCGCGCAGCCGCGGCCGCAGCGAGCTCTGGCACGGTGGAGGCCACTATGCTCTGCCGGGCCTCCAGCGACCGCAGCGCGCGGTCCACCAATTCTGGGTGTTTGAGCAATGTGTCCTCCATGTCGTGGAAGTAGCGCTTCTTTATTCCAGATTTTTGACCTACACATGCATGTAGAACCATAAAACTCAGCCAACATTTTGCCAATTTAGTTTTTAACCCAAGAGAGAAGCCACAAGGAGATCGAAGCAGGGTAACTACAAGGAAACCAGCACATCAAGCTCTCACATATCCTCTCCATCTTCGCCTTGAGCTTGCTGAGGTGCTCGGATTTGGTGACGCGGAAGTACCAATCGGCATACTCTTCCTGTGGCACGCAGCTAGTTGGGTTAGCCGTGCCAATGGCGAACACGGCTGCACCATGCGCCAGCCGACCCTTGGCGTCAACGGTGGCAATAGGCAGAGGGATTGGTGCCTGGGTTGCTGAGCAGCGCATGCTGAGGGCCAATAGCAGCACAGCAATTGATATGTGACAACGTAGAATGAATGCATGCACACGAAACAATATATAATCTCCAGCTAGACAACTTAAGGACTAAGAGAGTCGTAGCTAAATACTATTTAGAACCCATTTCTCAACATGTATTTTCATTCAATAAATTTTGTTCCAAATTAAACCTGTTAATGCAGCGGCCTGGAGCATCAAAATGGCGGGACGGGATCACTGTTGTGGTGTCGAGTCGAATATTGCCGCGGCCAAAGCTCCACTGCCTAGCCGTGTTGGGAGAGGAGGTGGTGGGCATCAGAAAGCGCCATGATAGCACTAGAGAAGTGGCGTTTGACATGAAGGGCAACTGGTAGTACAGCAGATAGCTCTCAGGTGAACTCTGTAAGTTTGTCCAGCACAGGGTTTCCTGCCTTTATATAGCCAAACACCACGAGGAAACGGATGGTTCCAGCTGACAACCAATGCAAAAACTGTAGGAAGAAGTAGCATTCCATGCATATTCTTTTGTGGTTTAGAAGGAATGTACCATGAAAATATTGTAATAAGAGCATTGTGATAGCTGGGATACCATAGTGTATGGTATTTTGCTGCTTGACTTAAGTCCTGGACTTTAATGGCATGCAGTTGCACTACTACACAAAAATGTTTTCCATAGACGTGCAAAAATCCTTTCTAGAGGCAGCCTGCTTGTGAAGAGGTCTCTGTTAATTTCTTTTTTGTGTGAAGGAAAGGGGGAATTATATTATATCTTGTCACAGTATATCCCTAAATTACACATGAAAAAAATCTGAAATAAAAAATACATAATATTCTATCTAATTCTTCCATTGTCTTCTTATCCAATGGCTTCCCTGTAATGCCGGAACCAAAGTGTAGTCCTTATGCCAAATCCAACGACCAACCCTAAAATATTAGACTGAGTCTGTGTTAATCAATGAGCACAAATTTAACCATAGAAAAAATTATAATTTGGATATTCAATGCTATACTTTTTCCCTTTGATGAGTAAAATTTAGCCATAGAAAACCAGCTGATTTTTGTATTTGAAACGTATATTTATAATTACAACAGTAGGAATGCTACATAATGACATTATTGGTGAACTAGTTAATGCTTAAAACAACGGGCAGTAAGCGAAGCTGACTGAACCACAAGATTATTCAATCAGGAAAACCTACCAGCGCACCTAGCACTAGCAGCCTAAGATTATGTTTCCATTGTCACATGCCAGTGAATCCTTGTGACTTGTAAAATGCATGGCCGTATGTGATTATTATGTACAACACAAACCGCCACATATAAAAAAAGCACAAAGTTCACAACTCCCACAAGGGTAAAGTCAAATAAAAGGAAGTCTGCCACTAAAACTCTAGCCATGATAAGCAAAAAAGTTCATCACTGTCATCTCAAGCACACGGCACCCCCAATTTATTCGGGGTCTGTCCTCTTATTTTTGCAGCAGCGTCCAGAAGCGGATCCAGATGGGAAAGGTGGATATCTGATGTACCTTTCCATGACGGTGGATGACAGATGGGAAAGAATTAAATTCTTTCAGACGGCTCATGTCCCATGGGGAGGTTTGGTTTTCTCCTGCCAATGGATAACTGTCTGGGAAATTTTCAGATGGGAGATGGGCAAACTAACATGGAAGACCGTCCCTGGTGGTAGTATCCCTACACGGATCGATGCCTGAAAGTTAGCCATCGATCACCAAATATCGGCCTTCCCGGTCAGTCTATCTATCTTATCTCTGACAGTTACCATCAGGGAAGACCATCCGTGATGGTTTTGGGTACTTTCATTGACTACTTTGGCCGTCATGGAAAAATTTGGTTGACCATTGGATGTTGGGAAGAAAGTCACTTACGTAGTCTCAAACTAAGTTCAAGAACTACTCATGTATTTTTCCTTTTTACTTAACCATAACAATCCAGTATTCACAACTTTGAGTTACTGCATACATTGTGTTGAAAGCCAAACGTACTTCGCACAATGGTATAGTTACAGTAGAATCATTTTGTTTGAATAATTAATCAGGTAACTCGATCACGAACTGTTGATGTCTGATTAGTTTAAATTACAAATAAAATAGCCAAAGTCATTTGTGCATGCTTACTAGTTCATGCATCTAATCAAGCCGACTAAATTAGTTAATCATGGCTGCTATCTAATCAACCTCCAAGAAAATTCAATGTTCCCAAAGAAAATGATCAATTACTTAATGGTTTAGAATAACAACTAGGAAAATGGTAATTTTCCTTGACAGACTGAAATAACACAGAAGGAAAGAACCATTATCCTTGACTGATTACTTGTACACTCAAGGAAAAGTGTAATTTCCTTGAAGGTGCTTTGAAACCGCCAAGAAAATATCCATATTCATTGACGGTTTATTCCAACCGTTAAGGAATACATATTTCCTTAAAGGTTCACAATCATGTTATGGGGGCGCCCCCTCAGCTGCTGTGCGGCTGGACATTGTTAATCATCAGTTATATTCTACTGTACAAACGTGCATACACGGGTGATCTCTGTTTGCTTCGGGGGCTCAGAACACAAAAACAAAAAAAAATTACAGAAATCAACCTGGTTATTAAGAGATTCGTGGTATATCTCTTTGAATCTGTGATGGACCTGGAGAGCTTAGTGGACCTTGTGTTGGTGGGCTTAAAGCCCTGGCTAGCTAGTGATTGGTTGATAAGCCTGCTGGGCTCCTCTACGTCGCTCATACGAAAAAGAAGTCCAATTTACCTCCCTCAACTACCATGGTCGTCTGATTTTCCTCCCTGATCTAAAAAAACTAGTTTTTTAACCTCCCCAAACTTTTAAAAACCGTGCACTTTTGCTCCCTGCAAGTTTTGACGATAGTTTTGCTGATGTGGCTCTACGTTAGAGGTGGTAAATCAAACTATATTAAAAGTTCAAGACGTAAATCGGACTAGAAATATTTTTTATGTAAAAAATATCTAAAAAATATATCAAAAAATTACCCAAATATATTTTACACGAAAAATAATACAACTAGAAATCCTAGAACCTAGTTTAATCTTGAAAATTCATAGAAAGTGTGTTTTAGCTTAGAAAATTATGAAACTTGTTTCAGATTTTTCAAACTCATGCTCTATGTTATGGTGCCTAGGTTGAAATTGTTTGAATATTGATGGACTCATTTTGGTGCTTATTTTCATGTACAAGCTCTCGTATCTATTATAATTAGTCGATATTGAATATATGAACTACACATGAGCACCAGTGAAGCATCACTAGGATCGTAGACCTAGACAAAATTTCAATGTATATATGTTAGCCTGCGTGGCTGCATGCACCCTGCCCCACACATACATGCATGCATGCACCCTTTGTTTAATATATTTAACTAAGTTTTACAAATTATTAGTTTAATTAAGTTTTAGTGCAATGAATTATGGAGCCTAACGTGGCATGAAATCTAGATAGTAGCACAAAGTCATATTTGAAGCTCATCACCGTAGCATATAGCATGCTTTTAGAAAAAAATCTGAAACTAATTTCATAATTTTCCGATCAAAAACAAATTTTATATAAATTTTCTAAAAATTAAATCTGGTTTTAGGATTTTTAATTGTATTGTTTTTTCATGCAAAAATATATTTGGACAAAGTGTTATTTTTTTATTTTTTTGATATTTTTATACAAAAATATTTCTTTTCTAATTTACCCCCTTTAACTTTTAACTTAGTTTGATTTACCCCATTTGATGTGGTGCCACATCAGCAAAACCACAATCAAAACCATCAAGGAGCAAAAGTGCATGGTTTTCAAAAGTTGAGCGAGGTTTTGTAGATCAGGGAGGAAAACCAGACAACCGCGATAGCTAAGGGAGGTAAATTGGACTTCTTCCCTCGTACTATTATCGCTACAATCGGACACTAAAGCGACTGGTCCAGCAAGCCAAGTCGTGATCTGTGACCATTATGTGGAGGTGGGATTTGGTTCTGTAGATGGGCCATGAGACATGGACGATCCAGTGTCTTTCTAGGGTACCTGTGCATGTTGTATGCACGGTAAACTGGTCCAAGGTGGTAGGATATATTTATCTATCTATCTACGTAGTTTCTCAAAAAAAAAATCTATCTATCTAAATTATTTATTATAAAAAAAGAAAGAATTAAAAAATATAGCTCACCATAAAACCCTTCTATATCTATACCCGTCTAATATCTATTATATATATCTAACACATCCGGATAATTGCTATTAATTTTTTTTTTCACCCATGCCACGGTGTACCCACTGCCTTTATCCGCCAGCATTCTCTGCCCGCTACTAGATCTTGCAAATTAAACGTGACTGCAGCCAATGCCGGATCTTGGATCCTCCCTCCCTTGTAGTGAATGAATGAACGCCCATCCACCCTCTTTACTCCGTACTACTACCTCCATCACAAAATAATTGTCGTTTTTTTTCGGTACCACATATTTGATTAGATTTATAGAAAAAATATGCCACATTTATATCTCCAAATAAATTTATTATAAAAATAGATTCAACAATCTATCTAATGATATTAATTGTGTACCATAAATATTAATATTTTTATATAAAATTAGTTAAAATTATTTATCGGAAAGCGAGAACGATAATTATTTTGGAACGGAGTGAGTACCGGCTTATGGCTACAGTGCGTGCAGACAGACTGCGGCAGACCCTGACACTACGGGATACGGTAGCTTTGCCGAGTGCCAGGCCCAAAGACACTTGGCAAATGCTTTGCCGAGTGTAACACTTGGCATACAACACACGACATTATTTTATCGGCAAACAGTAGTTTGCCGAGTGTTTTTTATCGCGCACTCGGCAAATAGTTTGCCGTGTGTCAATAAACACTCGGCAAAGAGAAACTCTCGGCAAAAAAATGATAACGGGATGGCACGGTGACGGTGATTTTGTCGAGTGCACGACGGAAAAACACTCGGTAAAGTTTCTCAAGTTTGCCGTGTGTCAAGCACAAAACACTCGGCAAAGTTTCTAAACTTTACCGAGTGTCAGCTCCAAAACACTCGGCAAAGTTTCTAAAGTTTGCTGAGTGTCAAGAGCAAAACACTCGGTAAATGTTATAAAGTTTGCCGAGTGCCAAGACTAAAACACTCGGCAAAGATTGCACACTTTGCCGAGTGTCGCGCCCAATACACTCGGCAAACAAGCGTGCAACGGGCAGATTTTTATGGTCGCTTTGCCGAGTGTCCATTTGGATACACTCGGCAAAGACAAAACACTCGGCAAAAAAGGTTCCCAGAATAACAGAAATTGGTCTCTTCGCCGAGTGTTTTGGATCGACACTCGGTAAAGCGTCTCTTTGCCGAGTGTTACACTCGGCAAAGCGACCAGTACCCCTTTTTTACTAATCTGTCCCGTATAACGGACCCCTCTCAATTTACAGTAAACCATCACAATTCACAATAAAGGTCACAAGCATAATTATATGTCACAGACATAATTGTATTTCACAGGCATAATAAACCATCATCACAATTTACAAACCATCATCACAATTCACAATAAACCATCATCACAAGTCACAACTAAGTCACAATAAGCCACAAAGGCAAATGCAATCACTACGGAGGCCCTTGGTACCACTGCGACAAATCCGGGTCTTAAGACTGATTATTTGATGCTGCCGATTGATTCTGCACAAAAGAGAAGAATGTGTGAGACAAGATTGATATTTATATGTGATGCACTTAATATCTAAGGTTCCTTGACACATGGAGATTGCACTTAATTCATTATTCACGTGATACCTGTTGATCATTTTTGTTACATTGCAAAAAAACAAAAGATTCTACAAAATCTAAACTACTATGGAAGTTCACAAGTTTCCAAATTGACATGCGCCATTTCGCACTGAGAGCCAATAAGTAAAAAAAGAGACAGCTTGATGATATGTGATGTTTTGCCTTTGCATAATCGATTCTTCATACGATGCAGGTGAGTATGTATAATTTTCCAGCTGAAAGGCTGAAACCACATGATAAAAGTGCAACTAATAAGATTTAAGTAAGTAGCAAATATTTTGTCACACTTATGACGGCCTAAAACTCATCTTGTAGTCTTTTCATGCATTGCTAAAGCCTAGCAGTAGCTGATCAATCAATCTAACAGAATAATAAAAGGTAAATAGACATGCAAAGGGAAAAAGAACATGACTGGAGCGTAAGTAGCAGCAATATATAGCTGTCTTGCATTTGACACATGTAGTTGTTTCGACCTTAAGTAAATGCATACAAGTGATGAACCAGCAGAAACAAAAGAGGGCCAACGCTCAGGGCCTCAGATAGTAGTTTACATACACTTGTGGTATAGTATAAATACATTATTGCACGCAAGGCACAGAACATGAGTTCTGGAACAGGAAACACGTACATGGGCAACAGGAACATGACTTCACACAGAATGCAACTACCTTTTGCCATTATTTTCAATTAAACAAGGAATACACAAGGCAAGATCAGTGGCTGGACAAGGTTGTCATCTCGTAGCCAGGTGCTTGCCCCCTAAACGATAACAGTACATAGGCACAAGCTGAAGGCAGCCTTTAAACATTCCTAGTAGTGGCTAAAAGTTGATTATCTCCTATACGTTTCTTACAATTTTTATTTTTCCAAGTGGTGCCATACTAAACTGCAACCTTTTGCAGATGTGATTCTAGGGAATTTAGTTATACTTAATTGGCTCGGTTTACATTTTGGTACCCCAAAATTCTTGTTTGATTATACTTAACTAACATTTTGGCATCACTGCATATGGTAAAAACTGATCCAGTATGAGGTGTCAAGTGACTCATAGGAGTAGTTGTGGGTGGCTGAGGTGGAGGGAATAGCACCGGTGGCGGTGGCAAAGCTTGACCCATACTCGATGCAAAATTCTGCATGTATTGGAACATTTGGTCCATCCTCAACCGATTTTCTTCCTCTATCCTCTGCATCGTCCTCCGTTGTTCTTCCTCCATGTTCTGCCGCTCGGCCGCCATCTTCGCCTCCATCTCCGCCATCCTCGCCTCCATCTCCGCCATCCTCGCCTCCATCTCCTCCCGTTGCTTCATTTCTGCTTCCACCCGGGCCTATAACATTTCATCCCAATGTTACAATGCAAAGCTAAAGTACGTAACAACCAACGAATGGTGAATAAATATGAAATAACCTGGAGAGCCTCCATCTGGTACTGTGTAGCGGTTGGCCGAGGGCGTATCGCCGGGCTTGCGCTCGTGCTTCTTGCTCGGATCTGGGAGAGAGTGGGAGTAGAGGCCGTGTCGATTGTACTGTCGCCAATCCAGTACTGGCCATGCTTCTTGCCTCCTCCCACCCTCATCACGATTTCTCCATCAAGATCCTGGGTGCTCAGATCGAACTATGGCCCATGAACCTACCTTGCCATCGTTGTGTACTCACTGACGCGGCTGTGGATGCTGGGATCGTTGTACGCCTCGAGCGGGTCCTCCGGGTTGAAGTCGATGTTTGTCGTCGCCTTGCCCTTTTTGGACAGAACCCATGCCTTGAACTGGGAGCAAGGCTGGCCATCATGTGACGACGACTGCGGCAAAAATGCAAAATGATTAGAAATTATGCAGAATTGAGTGTTAGAATAAAGAAATGAATTTGCGTACCCATTTTTTCCTGTATTCATCGAGGCTCAGGCTGCCTTGATGGTGTGATGCCCGTGGCATCAGCAAACGTCGGTCCCGGCAAGCGGTGTGCGTCTCCCACCCACCCGGGCTCCAACCACTTGTCCACCATGTATTCCCAGCACTGGGAATGTTGGGCGCACCAGTACGGAGACACCTACGTGATCAAGTGTATGACATATGAAAAAATAAAATTAAGCGTAATTAATCTCATAAAAAGTAAGTATTAATGTTCTATATGTACCTGCAAGAATTGTTCCCGGGTCAGGTTCATTGTTCTTGCCTCTTCTTTTTTAACCTTCATCCGTCTGTGTTGAGCATAGTAGTCGATGATGGCCTGGACGCGCGCCTCGTAGTGCATGTCCTTCACGAGCTTCTTGGCGGCTTCTTCAGTGATGGAGGCCGCCTTGGCCTCGTACCCCTCCTGGCATCTATAGAAGTCCTGCATATAGACGCGATGTATACAGTCATTACTTCAAGAATGTCCAGTGAATGTGATGTATTGAGCAATGTAGTGCGAGGAATACTTACCCACAGCTCGCCCTTCACCCGCTCCGCCTTGTTGGGGAATACCCTGCCATCACGATCAGCGGCGTCGAGGGCGGCGACGTAGTGGTCCCACGTGTAGGCCGGTTGCAGCTCTTCGCGGAACTGCACTAAGCTAGGGAAGTTTAGCCTGCACAAAAGGCCAAGGATGCCGTTGACCTTGCGGTTGTGATCACCCCCACTGACCTGAATCCAACCCCTGCCCAAGTGATTAAGATAAATTATTAGTTTCCATTGTAATTTTCAACATATCAAACGAAAAATTATTGAGAACATCTAAAGTTACTTACTTTTTCCCAGAGGGTCGAACCATCGGGCGTCTCTCAAGAGGTATCGGTCGCCTCGGGAGGGTCGAGGGACCTCGCAACCAGACCTCGGGACCCATTGCCTCCTCCTCCACCTGCTCCTGCTCCTCCTGTACCTCCTCCTCGTCACCAGAGGAGGCGTGCGCGGAAGGTACCTCCTCCTCGTCACCAGAGGCGTGCGCGGAAGGTAGCTCCTCAGACGACGACGACGAGGGAGCTACAGGCGACGGGGGCCTCGCCCCTTTACCCTTCCGCTTACCCTTCCCTCCACCCTTGCCTCGACCCTTGCGGAAGGTACCTCCTCCTCGTCACCAGAGCAGTTGTGACCACCATTAATTATATAACTCTATCTATTTATGGGAGAGTAGAGTAGGGTCACACAGCAAATGCGTCTACGTATGTATATATGCATGTGACCTCTGTCTACGGAATCTCGAGTATCAGCGCCATCTACAACCATACACTTATACAGTTATTACTATATTGCATGCAACTGTCTGGCAAGCGCAAAGACTCTCACAACAAATCAGAGCCATAAATTGCTATAACCACCGAACACGGCTGGTTCAAAACTGGCTCACTCCCAGATTTTGATCAGCAAGCCAGTATCTCTCAGACTAGGGATCAACTTAAAGGCAGTGACAGTTAAGCAAAAGCAAAGTTCCAAATTGATGACAAAATGAAGATATTCACTGCTATATAAATGATCTCGCGATACACTGCACAACAATTAACTGAGACGGTCACAAAATACATCCGTCTTCTAAAATACGTGAGGATTTACGGAGGTGTTCAATAAAATTGCCTGTCTCCTAAAAATAATTTACGGAGGTGTGGTCCAATTTTGACCGTCCCCTAAAATTGATTTACGGAGGCGAGCCACTTAAGAAGTCGGCCTCCGAAAATGGATGCCATTTGCGGAAGCGGACTCCTTATGTGGCCCGCCTCTGTTAATTGAGCCCGATCCAGTATCCATCTTAAGGCCCATCGTAGCCCGTTTACCTATCTCGACTATATATACGAAATGAAACCATAGCTACCACTCGTCTCTTTCCTTCTCTCACCCGTCTACGCCACACACTTCTCTTTCTCTCCCTCCCTCACTCTCTTGGCGTCGGATCCAGGCGGTTGGGGCACGTACCGGCGGGTGGGGCGCCATGCCCTCGGCAGTGGGGGTCACGCGTCGCGCATTAGCGGTGGCAGGAGGCCGCGACCGCAGTGGATCTGTGGCTGCGCGGCGTGTGGGGCCCATCTCCCGGCAACGGCGCAGCGCGGGGGACCCAGCGGCAGCATGGCGCGCAGCCTCTGGACGTGGCGGCAGGGCCCAGCCCCTCCTCCATCTTGGCGCGCAGGGCTCTTCCCGTCGCGGAGCGAGGGGCTAACGGCGATGGCGCGCAATCTTCCTCCAGCTTGCCATGGATCTGGCGAGCGGATCCAGTGACGACGCGGATCCAGCGACGAGCGGCAGTGGCGGCGCGTAGATGGGCTTATTAGGCCTCGTGGATGGGCTCGGCGGGCTCATCGACGAGCTCGTTGTTTTTTATTTTTTAATCGATTTTCAGAGGCGGGCATGTGACGGCCTGCATAAATCTTGATATACGCAGGCGTTGAAACGGAGGCGGACTGGCTGTCCCCCTCCGAAAATCGATTTTTGCCGCCAAGGAAAACTCATGCTGTAGTCGTGATTCTATGTTTTTGGATGCAACATACATCGAATGACTAGATACCACTTAGATTAACCCGTTGTAGTGTCACTTTTTGTTGTATTTCAACCCTTCGGTTAAATATCACTTGCCTTATTTGTCTTTCAGGTACTTCAAGTGTAACATCCTAGATGTCAAAAAGTAATTAAAATTTTGATCATGTTCATCATCATGCATAATCATCAAGCATTGTATCTAACATGCTTTGGATGCATCAATCATAATGCATTTTGGTTCATATGCATAGTATATATGTGTGTATGAAATGTTAACTTTAATATCAATTAAGGTTCTTTGTAATTTTATGGAATGAGAATTTCTTAAACAAATAAAACATGCTAAAATAAACTTTGAAGTGATTAGTGTGCTCTAGAATATTGAATCAAAGTTTGTTTGAATTTCCAAATTAAACATGTTTAAATTGGAGCCCCAAATCTGAATTCTAACTGTTTTCTACACAACCATTTTTACTGTCCTTGTTTCAACAGTAATGAAGCTCAATGTTTCAAGATTTATTAAATCAATTTTCATAAATAAAAACTATACAAATTTGATTCTATGAATTGGTATGAAGTTTGTACTTTGATGTTGTGCCATTGTTAGGGTTGTTTGTTAACTGGTTGATCACTAATTAATTACCCAAACTTAGTTAATTAAATCTGTTTTCCAAAACCTTAAACTGAATTCAGTTTCCAGCTTTCAAGTTCATGCTTTCAAAAATAAAAATCGTTCAAACCATCAAGGTTTTGGTGTTAATCCCTAAAGCAAAGTTGGAGAGCAGAGATCAGAGAACAACGTGGTGGATGAAGTTTGGCAAGTTCTAATATGAAATCGAGAGAACGATGGCAAAGTTCAGGCCGGTTTCAGTCGCTACAGTGCTCGCCGAGGAGCAGCCTGCCTGCCTCCCTCGCTGCCTGTTCACCGTCGGCCATCTGTCCCTCCCTCCGTGGTGCTTCTCGTGCGATGGCTCCATCTGGCCAGCTCGTGCCGCAGCTGGCGAAGTTGGAGTGCTCATCCTCGTCGTTTTAAACCTGCGCCGCCGGTCGCTCTCTCCTTTCTTCCTCTCTCTACTTCGCCGTCGTCCATCTCCAATCGTCAGCCAAAATTCATCGCCGCCGATCGCCCTCTGTCCAATAGCCCGCAACCGCAGGGTCGCCGTGTCCTTGTGCGTCGCCTGAACCCGCTTGTGTTGGCCTTCGTCGCCGGAATCGGCCGTTGGCCGGATTCTCGCCGTGGCCATCCACCATGGCCGCCGGTGCCGTCCTCACCGTGGCCAGAGCGCTCGGGTGCATCTCTCTCCCTCCTCTCCTTTGCGCTGCGATCGCCATGGTCCCGTGTTGCTCATCAGCCCGTCCTTTTCCTTGTTCCATCACAGGACACGCAGGAACGCGACCTCACCGCCGGTTCATGCCGCCGTCTTCGTCCTCGACGCCAGCAGACACACCCGCTCCACCTCCGCTTCAACCGCCAAGCCAAGCAAGACTCGGTGAGCACCCCAAAGCTGTCCTAAACCCTAGCTAGGCCGATCAGGGGCTGTAGCAGCCGGTCCGCTGCTGCGCCGCTGAGCCTGCATGGCTGCGGGCAAGCTGGAGCCAAACCCTAATCCTTCCGTTTAAGCACCTAGGTAGATGCGCGAGTTCGTGGGGGTCACGTTGGTGCCCTCGCCACCGTCGGCGACCTCGCCGGACCCGCCAGCCACCTCTCGGTCAAGGCTGGGCAGGGCCGGTGTTGACTCGAGGCCCGCTTGTCAGCCTCTGTGGCTGGCTGAGCGCGGGTGAAAAAAGGTTTTTGCCTTTTCCGTTTTTCAGAAAATACTAAAAAGTGCAGTTTCTTGTTTAATTCGTAACTAATTGTAGGAATGTGCTAAAAATGTGATTCTTGTTTTTTTAGTTTGGTTGTGAGATGATCTACACGAGAAAAAATATGTTTTAGTTATGATCAGTAATTTTGATATGCTTAAAAATTCCCTCTTTTAATAGAAAAAAGCTATATGTATGATTTTTTTAGGCCAAAATAATGATCCTTTAATCATGAAACTTTTTGTGTAAATGACATGTGCTAATACCTGTCTCCACAAAAAGTTTAGGACTGTTTTAATAATCCTAGCTTGTCCATCTAATTTAGGTGTGTTTAAATATCTTTTTCATGCCTAAATAAATACTACAATGAATTTGAAAAATGAGAAAATGATTTTGGGGACTTTTACATATTGAGTGAAGTACTTGAAACATCAAAACCCTATTGTTCTTTGGCAACTTAGTCATTTGCTTGGTGTATCCATAATCAACTTGTTTAATAACAATTAAAACATGTTTTGTGAGTAATAACATTAGTTATACCGTGAAGGAAAGTTGTACTCAAGTTAGATAATCTTGTTGAGTTCATCCCTGCACTTGTGCGCCTATCATCATGCATCATGTTTATTGCATTTCATCATGTTAAAGCATGTATCATTATCTACGTGTAGTAGACGAGAGTGAGAAGGTTCGTGTTGATCAAGCTTCGAAGGAAGATCATCGATGGGTTTAAGATGGGTTTGACTTCGGTGATTCTTCTGCAGATTCTGACCTTCCCTGCAACACATGCAAGCCCCGGAGCATACAACCCTTTCATCATGTTTACAAATATTTATTACACTTTAAGTCCTGTGAGATGTGCATTAAGTAAAATAGGAATTGGTTGTATACCCAATTGCTGCATGATTACCTTGAATTTCAGATATCCTTCATTATCACCCCACTAGTGTGTAGGTCGATACCTCTGATGCTTAGTAATGCTTAGACTTCGGTAGAAGTCGGATGATGATTTCATCGTTCACGAGAAATAGGTTTTACCTTTGCTCTTCTCGGCTCTGCTTATGGGTCGTGAGAATACAATGATGATAATAATGCTAAAGTCGAGACCGGGCGGGTGGCTTGTATCGTGAAAGGAGTCTCGGTGTAGTGCTCCGCCTGTGTCAATTAAGGATTGTTCGTTGTTGGTCCTTGGATCAAGATTTTTGCAGTACCGGCCACATACCACGGTAAGCCTGAGTGCCCCGGCTATTCCATTATGTGAAAAGACAACCGCGCACTGGGAGTGGGAGATGGCGGGAGTAGCGTGTACCCACCCTGCAGAAACGTCCGGGACGACGCAAGGCGGTGGAGTATTGTGCTCTCGGGTAGCGTGGACCGGTTCACTTTTTGGAGGATCCGAGAGAATGGTTGATTTATGTAGGTCTAGGACCTACATATGTCGTGTGGTTGGGAATCCCCAGCTGGGTTAAATCTATTCGACGAGTTGTAGCTACTTGACCACAGCTGGGTTCCACGGTTTGTGTATTTTGTACCTTGTACGTTCTTGCCTTGCATGTTCAAATTCAGTAATTAATATTTTTTTATAACAGTCTACGTGCTGCTGGTCTACTTCGGTTCACATGCCTGGCTGAGCGACACCGGCACAAGAGTGTGCGTTTTCCGGTTGACCGTGCACTCCTCTCTGCTTGGGTTGACCGTTGGAGACTGGAGACGCACACGTTCCACCTGCATGTAGGTGAGGTGACCGTCACTCTGCAGGACGTCGCCATGCTATTCGGTCAACCTCTCGCCGGTGCCCCTGTCAGCCCTGTAGTAGTGCCGGGGGAGTGAGAGGACCAGCTCCTACACCGTTTTCAGGGCGTGTTGCAGCTGGGGACGGAGAGGATGAGCAGTTCGCCTTCCACGACCGCTACGGTCCTCCGAAGGCGTGGTTGTCTCGGTTCCTTGTGGAGAGGCTCACGGAGGACGAGGATGACTGGAGGGTCCAGCGACACTTGGAGGCGTACCTGATGTGGCTGTTCGGCTGGGTACTCTTCACCAGTTCTCACCACGACACCATCGACAAGCACTTCGTCCACTACGCGGTGCAGATAGCGTACTCACCACTTGAGGTGATTCCCCAGTACAGTTGGGGTTCAGCGGTGCTTGTAGCTACGTACCGGGCTTTGTGCGATGCTTGCACTCGGAGGAGTATGACAGGTACCTTGGCTGGTTGTCCGTTATTGGTGATGTTGTGGTTGTTTCGAGCGGTTCGATATCGGGAGGCCGACCCTAGCATTGTACGAGCCGTACGAGGATACGATGTACACTATCGACCAGCTGCTTTCCAGCAATGGTAAGTACATTTGTAAACTACTTTGTCCTGTCCTTACTTTGCCAATGAGTCACAACAATTCATGCAACAATACATGCCTGCCGTGCAGACAGATATCTGCAGCGACGTGGGCAACCAGCTGCTTTCGTATGCGCAGCGGTTCGAGGAGAACCCCCCAACGGTTGGTAGGATCGAGTTGGTTGCCGCCCTTCGACGACTGGGGCAGCATTGCTTGGCGGGAGTACGCTGAGCATCGTGCATGTTAGTGAGATATTGTGGCGAGTTTAGCCCTATCTTGGTTGTTAAAGATGGGTTAGATCAACATATATGGCTTCTAGAGTCCATCCCACCATCCCGAGTTAATCCTTTTACGCGAAGCGAGGACGAAAGTGTAAGTGGGATGGTGGTAGATGTGGTTCACTCAACATGTAGAGTGGATCTGAGCCTATTGGACTCTTCCCATATTAGCGCTGAAGTGGCCTGAGTGCAGATGACATTGGTTTCGGTGATTAATTACATCGATTAAAGATCTGATATTAGGGCGTCCTCAACGGCGGTGTAAAATCGATAGACGAGGAGTGGAACCGAAAAGAATAAACAAATATTTAGCGGCACAGCTCACCTAGGTGGGTCAGGATGACAGAGGCAGCAGGGTTCACGGGGAGACGTGCGAGCCGAGCGACGAGCTTCTCGCTAGCGTTGAGTTTTTTAATACTTCTTTGTTGTCCACGTATGCAAATGGCTAGCTCACATACCCTTGTTGGGGACGCCCTTAGCGCTGAAGTGGCCTGAGTGCATATGACATTGGTTTCGGTGATTAAATTACATCGATTCGACCCGGCAGAGATCCGTTATTAGCGCTAAAGCGGCATGCACATGACATCGATTCCCTAAACCCCACTAGTAGTATAATATAAGTACGGTTTATCGATGTTGCTGCCCCGCCAATCTAGCTGATTTAAAATAGTACCGTCGAGTTTTGCATTGTCTCTCTTTGCCTGACTACTCTCCTACCTTTCACGTTCTTATACACACTACAGGAAAACGCCTCTTTGCCGACTGCTTGCCCCGATCGGCAAAGGCATAAACCCAGTCGGCAAAGTCTTTGCCGACCGCAAAGCCACGTGGCAGTCGGCAAAGAGCAGTCGGCAAAGCCTGGGTCGGCAAAGGCGGATTTGCCGACCGCCACGTGGCACACGATCGGCAAAGCCTTTGCCAACTGCCACGCCAAAGGTCGGCATAGCCACGTGCGTACGTCGACCTGACGGCGGGCTTTGCCGATTCTTTGTTCCTCGGCGGTCGGCAAAGATTTTTTTTTCAAAATTGTTTAGCGGACCGGCCTTGCCACTTCGGCGATCGGCAAAGAAAGAAAATATTTTTTTGAAATGTTCTTTGCCGATCTTTGAGTTGCTTGATCGGCAAAGGTTTGACCTCTTTGCCGATCGCCTCCCATTGCGATCGGCAAAGACTCATCTGGGTTTTTTTCCCGACTTTGCCGATCAGAAACAATCGGCAAAAATTTGGAATTTTTTTTTGCTTTTGTTTTCTGCTTTCTCGCATCAAAACCCCGCAAAATCACAAATTATAATCCAATTTCACCGAAAACACCCGTAGCACCATTTATATCACAATTTCATCACATTTGTCGCCAACATCACCACATATATCACAATAACGCACAACATCACATATATCTCACATATATGTCACAATAACAACCACACAAGTGCATTACAACCATCACATGAAGTCCAACACGTCGAACACCACAAGTCGACGCGTCCATCACACTGAAGTTCAACATAACAAGTCTAGGTCCATAACGAAGAAAAGAAATACATGACAACAACTTCGACGATACGGTGGATACATGATAACAGAATCGACAAATACCTAGCTCGTCGCGCCGTCCCCGGTCTCGTCGTCCGCTCCGCCCCCAGAGCCCCCAGGGTTTGCCCACGGAAACCCCTTGACCAAATCGAGGCGCCTCTGCGTCTTCGCCACCCTCACGCGCCGCCGTGCCACGCGAGTGCGTCGGAGGAGGGCCACGCGAGGTGGATACGGTGGATAGGGTGCAGGTGGTGGATACGACATCATCTGATGGCCGGGACCTCCAGGAGACGGGTTTGAACCCGCCGACTGTACCTGCACAAGTTAAACGCCAAGTGATGTCATTAGTATCTGCAGCATGGACGCACAAGTTAAAGCAAGAGTCAATATACTCACCGGGGTCCCTCCAGAGCGGCGGTGAGCAGCACGAGGAAAAAACTCGAGGAGGAGGCGGTGGAGCGAACATTGGAAGAGGAGGCGGTCTAGACGCCCGCAGGCGTCTGCATGGGCCGGAAGAAGCCGGCCGTGTTCTCGCATCTCGAGTGTTGTAGTCTTTGCTGCGCGGCTTTGCCGGTAAGCCATCTGTTGCGCCATCATCTGCGCGTGCAACGTGACGATCCTCTCCTCCATCTTGGCCTCCATCTGGGCTCGCAATATTACATCCGCAGTGTTGATTGTATGTACAAAAGCGAAACGAGTGAACGACGAACGAAACGGCACTTACTGTGGACGCCGACTACACCGCGGGCGCTTACGGGGATGTCGGCCGGAGCTCGTGGGCGTGGATCGAACTCAGGTTAGCGTAGGAACTCGAGACGGGTCGAGGGCGCTGTGGGCCATGTAGTAGCGGCCGTGCTGCTTCCTGGTCCCAACCTCTGCAGGAGGTCTGTGTCCAGGGGCTCGGCGGTGGGGTCGAACGTCTCCCCGTAGCGCTGGCGAGCCGCGACGGTGTACTCGGTGGCCTTCTCGTAGGCGGTGGGGTTGGTGTACGCGCGGGCCCGTCCTCCGTGTTGTAGACGTTGTTCGGATCCGCCGCCTGCCCTTGTGAGAGAGAGGAGGTACGCGGTGTACTCGTTGATTTCCTGCCACCGTGCGTCTGCGTCTGCATTGAAAACACAAACATGGTTACAAGTATTGACAATTGAGCGCAAGGATTAAGACATGAACGGACGCATACCCATCTTGTCGCGAACTGGGGGAGGGGCTGATTCCCTTGGTGGTGTGACACCCCTCGCATCTGCGCGCGGCGGCCCTGACGGTCGGCGCGCCTCGCGTACGCCTCATCCGTGCGCCACATGCGCACAATCTCCGTCCAGCATTCCCTGTGGTTGTCGCACCACGACGGACACACCTGCATGACATCAAGTATTTGACATGCGAGAAGATTAGTGTAATGTTTCACTGAAGGAATCAGAACGAATGTTGTCATACTTAATTACCTGCTCGTATTGCGCTTGGGTGAGGTCGGCCTCCCTCGAGTTCATTCTCTCCGCGGATTTGGGCTTCTTGATGTTCTCTCCAAAGCACGTTGGCGTGGAAGTCGCGGATGGCTTTGTATCGCGCTACTCATGGTACAGTGTCCTTGAGACGATCTTTGCGGTCCGCCTCCTGCACTCGTGTCGCTTTGGGCCGCTTTACCCTCCTCGCGACGTGAAGAAGTCCCGCATACGTACACATCATGTAGCATTTCCTTTTTGCAAGAAGTCCGACGAATGCGTACTATTTAGCAATGCGGTGCGATGAAAGACTCACCCAAAACTCCCTCTTTATCTTTGCGCGATGGTCTCGCCACCCTCCTCGACGAGGTAGAAGTGGGACCACTTGGTGGGCACCTTCATCTCGCCGTTGACGCGTTGACAAGGCTGTGGTAGTACTCCTTAATCGAGGCCCCGATGCCATTGATATGGCGTGCTTGACCTGCTCCACTCACAATCTTCCGAGAACTGCACGAGTCATTAAGAACAATTGTTAGTCTTCGATTCGATTTTGACATGTCATATGAACAAGTAGTGAAATCAATAATGGTTACTTACGTCCGCCCACGGTGTGATCACCGGTATTTGGTGGAATTGCGGCCGCACCCTAGGAAGCTGCGTGGGCCAGCAGTACACCTTGGCCACGCTTGACGAAGTCGAAGCCATCTCTCTCGCTGGTGTAGGCGCTGCCGTCGCCGCCGTCGTCGTCGTCGCTATCGCGTCGTCGTGCCGCCGCCGCCGTCGTCACACGACGTCGTCCCCCTTTGCGAGGGCGAGAACAAGCAGACCTCTGGTCGCTGGCGACGTCTCATTGGGGCCGGGACCCCCTCTTCGGGCGACCAGCGCACCAACACACCTCCTCCTCCTCGTCGTCGTCGGCGGTCTCTGCGGGGGACTGGTGCACGCCGAAGCGTCTTTGCTCGATCGATGCGTTGCCGCCGCCGTCCGCCGGCATTTTGTCGAGTGCCCGCAATGACAAAGAACAAAATCGTTAGCATAAATAAATGACAAGTACTTGTAAAGGAACATAATAATAACAATATAGTATTACATGGCCTCGCGTAATTATCTCCGATGACGGCAATATCTCGGGCGTGAGTCGTCATCTCTATCACTATCGCTGTCATCGCTATCAATATTGTCGAGCTCCCTTAAGTCATCACATGTGGAGATGTCCATGTTTTAGCCACCCGACGTCGCCACTTGCTCGAAACTTTCTCAAATTTTTACCCACAGCCTCCGCGATGATGACAAGACACGTCGTCAAGTTTCGTCATTTTCGACTCGTTTCGATTTTATAAAATTTAAAAACACTTTTCACGCTGCAGCGGCTTTCGCTCGTGTTCCGACACCAACACGGTCGAATTTCACGCGAGGCCCGCAGACACGGCCTCAACATGCTCCAAACATCATGAATATCATTTTCGAATCGCGAATTCCATTATTTCATGTACCGCAGTTCAAATCTGAGGCTGCTGGAAAAAATCAAAGAAATGAAAAAATCTACGGAATATAGCAAAATAAATCAAAATGATCCCAAACTTGGAATATATCATGTACTTACTTGTATCAAGGCAACACAAAAAAGCGGGATCGAAAATCAAAAAAAATAAAATTTTTTTGCCGATTGCCGGGGAGGATGGCGGCGCTAACAAAGCTCGCGCGTCTTGCCGATCGCTGACGGAGTGGCGATCGGCAAAAGTGACGATGTGGATGGCGTCAACCATGGCCTGCCTTTGCCGACTGCAATTCTTTGCCAACTGCCTGGCAGTCGGCAAAGCCAGGTAGTCGGCAAATCCTGCTTTGCCGACTGCAGGAAATTCCAGTTGGCAAAGGGACCTCTTTGCCGAGTGTCGAAAAAAAACAGTTGGCAAAGAAAATTACAGTCGGCAAAGAGCCAGTTTCCTGTAGTGACAGGTCCCTTTCTCCTGTAGTCTAGCTTAGACTAATCGTTATTAAGTGGGTCGCTCTTATCCTGGCACTTTGTGAAACGTCTGCCTTATTACTTCCTAACACGCTGGCAGTCCTCTGCATCTTTGGCCGCCCTTCCATGGAACTCCTCTGCCTTATTACTTCCTAACTCGTCTGCCTTATTACTTCTCCGTGGTGAGTAGAAGCAATTTCCATTTTGAAAATATATACTAGCCTAGATTTTTCTTTGACATCAAACAGAAACAATTTACCTAGCTTTTCCAAAAAATTTGAGGTTTATGTGTCTTTGTTGTTGAGTTACAAACGTTTGATGACCTCAAATCTTTCTTTACGAATCGCTCCAACTTGAAATTTCTTTTCTTTCTTTCTTTCAGATTGATTTATGCTGCACTTGCATTCCCAGAACACCACCATACCACCACCTGCAGCCAAGAAGATTTACTGGCTGAGTGACTGACTAATTTTGAGAAGCTGTGAGTATGGACCTGGTGACGGGTGCGTTGGGCAGGCTTCCCTCCAAGCTGCTGGAGCTGCTCAAGGAGGAGTACAAGCTCCACAAGGGAGTCAGGGTGAAACTCCAGTCCCTCTCCCGAGAGCTTGAGTGCATTCACGCCGCCCTCCGCAAGGTGGCGGCAGTGCCATGGGACCAGCTCGACGAGCAGGTCAAGATCTGGGCACGCGAGGTTAGGGAGGCTTCCTATGATATTGAAGATATACTCGACAGCTACCTCGTGCGTGTCGACGGCCATGAGCAGGCTGATCTGAGCACAGTGGCGAATCTAGGCTTTTAGCTTAGGTATGCCGTCCAAAAAATTTCATATACAATTCGGTAAATTCATTTTACCAATTCGGTAATAATTGTAAAGTTGACAACGTAATTCGGTATATATGCACTAAGTAACACAATAAGGCTTAAATTCATGGATTAAGTTCAAACCATCAACTAAATATAGTATAAATAGTTCAAAAGTCATACCGATAATTGAAATATAGGCATAAAAGAGAACCGGAGACTCACAATGCTATTTTTCTGACTATTTTATTCGACACTTTCGAAGGGACATAAATATCTTGATTATATTATCTTCATCAACTTGAAAAATATCCGAGTTGTAGCAGTGGCGGTGGCATAGGATTTGCAATTTCCTCAATTCTCTCATGAGTCTGCTCTTCCACCACACGTTCAACCGGATCGGGGGAATGATTAGAAGCATAAGCAGCTGCCGCTGCCTTTTTTGCTTGATGCTTCTGAAAAAGTGATGCAATATCCGAGTTTTTTCTTTATAACTGTATAAATATTAAACAATTTCTTATTTGTGATGTTAACAAATAGCTATGAAATTAGACAATAATTTTCTAAAAAGACGAAGAGCAGAAGACTAAATTTTATATATCTAACACAAATAGCGAATCGGCGAGCCTCCGTGACTGCGCGGCCGTGCAAACTACAACTGTAGATGCATGATCGGAGAACGGAAGGCAGCAAGGCAGAGGCCGAGGGCACCGGCCACTAGGAGCAGCAGGGCGTCGCCGTCCATCACGCCTCACCGCAGCGGCGTCGGCGTCAATCGTCAGGGTGGCGGCGTCGTGAGTTCGTGAATCAGCCCCGATGAACGGATCCAGATTATAGAATACCAAAAGCCAATAGTGAACTATCGTGTAGGCGTGTACGTACTTGCTGTGTGGGCCGCTTCCTGGGCCTTCTAACTTGCTGCTTCCATGATGGCATGATCAGGTGAGTATTTTTTCTTTTTTTATAAATACATATGTATAATACTTATATTATATTGTACACTTGCCAGTCAAACAGGGTATGTCGGGGCATACCCGGCATACCCACTGTCTTAGCAGACTCAAACGCGCCATGAAGAAGATGGGAGACCTGTTCAGCAAGGGCAAGGCTCGCCGTGAAATTTCATGTGCCATCGAAGACATCACGAAGCAACTTCAGGAGATGACAGAGCGGCATGCCAGGTACAGGGTCAATGATCTTGTCGCCAAGCCTGCTGCCACAAGTATTGATCCACGCCTTTCGGCTCTCTACACAAAAGTGTCAAAGCTTGTTGGGATTTAAGAGCCAAGGGATAAGGTCATAAAAATGCTGACATCAGTAGCAGAAGACATGGAGACGAAGATAGTATCTATTGTTGGGTTTGGAGGGTTAGGCAAGACTACTATTGCTAAAGCTGTGTATCAGAATCTTAGCCTGGATGTCCGTTTCAAAGCTTTGGTTCCAGACTGGTCGGAATCCAGACTTAAACACAGTCTTGAAGGACATTCTCATTGATTTGGACAAGCAACGTTACACCACCGACTTCAATTTGACAATATTGAAAGAAAAGCAGCTAATCGATGAACTTCAGGAATTCCTCAAGGATAAGAGGTACTCGTTATCATACTCTTCTTCCTTTTAAGTAAGTTACCAAGTTGCACAATCATTTGAGAAATCTACAATATTTATATTAAGAGTCTATTACGGAATTTAATATTTCAGTGTTCATTTAGTGTTGTTATCTGATCACTATATATGTGCAACAGGCCAGCCCGGCCCGGCAAGGCACTACGGGCCACTTTCCGTGCCATGCCAGGCTTTGTGACTGGCCGACGGCCCAGGCACGGCACTACGGGCCACTTTCCGTGCCGGGCTGGCCCAGGAAGCATGGCCTGTGCAGCCTATCAGGCCGGCCCGGGGCCCGCTTGCCATGGGAAGGGAGGTGGTGCCGCGATTATTGTAGGAGGCAATCTTGGGGAGAAGGTCGAGGCCGCTGCCCCTTGTAGCCGCAGGCGAGCTTGGGGGAGAAGGAGGTGGCGTCGCGGCAGTAGTAGGTGAGCTTGTGGGAAAAGGTTGAAGCAGCCGCCCTTCTAGCTGCGGCTTCCCTGACCGCCCTGCGCTCGCCCCTGGGCGCCTCGACGGAGGGAGTAGCTTCGGACGGGAGCAGCAGCAGGCGTCCAGGCAGATGGCGGAGGGAGTAGGGGAGGGAAGGGAAGCCGGCGACGATGCGTCGCGACGGTGGGGACGAAGCGCGTTGCGATGCGGGAGGCACCACTACGTGAAAAACAGTTTGTAGCAACGGGACTTTTTTTAGGGGCGACTGGCATTGGAGCATCCCCTACAGTGGCGTGCTCGGGCTCCAGCACAGCAGCCGCACCTACAAATGACACAGTAAAGGCGGCTGGTAATACGAGCCGCCCCTATAAATGCGTCGATTTGTAGGGGCGGCTGGTATGTAGAGGCGGCTATTACCAGCCGCCCCTGCTGTGTCCATTTGTAGGGGCGGCTGAATCACCAGCCGCCCCTACAAATTCACCAGTGAGCCACGTCGCTGGAATTCCCTTCCATGACCACCGTTCATCCATGTCGTTCGAAAATCCCCAACCACAAAAATATCTCCCATCTCTCCCCCTCCTCATCGTAAAAAAAAACTCCCATCCTCTCCCTCTCTCGCTCTCTCACGAGGCACGGTTGCGCCTCCCGCGACCCCCGCCTATGTCGCTCCTGCTCTCGCTTCCTCCACCCCCATCGTCCCTCCCTCTCCCTCTCCCTCTCTCCTGACGTGGCGGCGTGCTGGCCCCCTCCTCCGTCTCTGCTTTCACCTTCCCCCCTCTCTCTCTCTATGCCGCGTCACGCCGGCCGACGAACGGCGCGGGAGGGACGGCGGCGCACGGGCGCCAGCGAGCCCCCGCAGGTGGCCGTTGCCACGACTGCCACCATGACATGGCTTCCTCCCACCGGTCCACGTGCACTCCTGGGGTCGACAAAACATCGAAACCGTAGGTGCCTGTGTTCGACGCCTCCGTCTGCGCGTGGCCTCTTCATCGGCGGCCAGATCTGAAGGTACCTTACCCTCTTCTTCCCCTTCTGTTGTTAATTGGGTTCCGAATACTGTTAAGTTGGTTCACCTATGCTCATACCTGATATACTTCTCTGTCGTTTTTATTTTGTTAAACTTACTCCATGGTAGCTTGAGTGACACCGAAGTTTAAAGTTTCTGATTGATAGTAAAATCAGAAGCAAAAAAAAGGAAACTATTGATGGGAATGCAGCTGGATTCCAAATGGGGATATGCTCGTGGGTGGATTGATCTTAGTTATCCAGTATGTGTTCTTGGTAAACTAATGCTTGCATGGTTCTGATCCTCTATGGGGTTGTCTTCGTGTTTGCAGGATGGGACACATGTGCACACCTGCTTAGGCGCTCGGTGTTATTGAATAATAACTATGGTATTATTCTGATTTTTAGAAGACAACCATGGTCTAAATGTTTTTTCCTATACTCATCATTCTTCTGGAAATATATTTTCCATAGTTAATTAGCAATATATGTTTATAACTCTTATAGCTTAGCAAAATAGTATAGTGGTTGTGCATGCTATATTTATCCCAAATATTTCCAATATGTACCATCCCCACCTCAGTAAATATATTAGGTTCTCTGTCTTTTGGATTGGGACAGACAGAGTACTTGACAGCCTTGTCATATGTGGTTCTAAGCCTACCACCATGTATGAACTTTTATTTAGCCTTGCCAACTGTTGTGGGCTCTCACTAATGAATATTTTTTCATATATATAGCTGTTGTCATATGTATGAACTTCTATTTAGCTTTGTCTGCTGATGTGAGCATTGACCTTAACTATTTGTTGTCCCATTGCAGGTTCGAGGTCCTGAGCTTCTGAACAAAGGTGAGGGGTTCGGCTAAGTTCAGAGATAGAATTTTGGTCAGTTCTTGTGGCTCCTCTTGCTTGCTTGTGCAGTATTTGCACATTCTTCCCACTCCCATGAAACATAAGGTATTTGATTGGGTATGACAGGTTGCCACAGCTTCATGTAGCGCATGTCTGCTAGCTAGGTTTAGGGAAAACTAATTCTTGAATATTTTTATATTGCACCAGTGACGTTCCTTAATGGCATGTTTATTGAGAGATAATAGTTATGTACTGTCTAAGTCTTATTATTTCATACTAACAATCAGACCGGCCACCAATGGTGCATGTCATTTTATTTGTTGATTTAAGGAGAAAAGAAAATTGGTTTTGAAACTGAATTCGTTTGCATTTTGTTGTTACATCCTTAGTCTGACTAAAATTACCCACCTAAACTGCCTCATCTCCTTTTTGTATCATTTTCAGTTTAATGACAGCATACAACAGCCAAAAAGATGTCATGGCTCTTTAATCATTGAAATAGCACATGTATGTACTCTGCTTGGCTCTTTAATCATTGAAATATATATGTGTTTTTCAGTTTAGGATCTCCTGGCATCTTTGTTTTTCAGTTGCAACTTTTAATCTTACTATTTTCTTCCTTGTTTCTTGATTCATCCATTAGACTACAACATCCAAATCTGCTATCCTGTTTAATTTTTTTATTCTAATGTCATGCTTTATTTTTTTATCCGGATCATGATTTATTTTTTTATCCTGTTGTCGCTTGAATGAGTACATGCATAGAATAGTGGTTCCTCTTTTTAGGTCCTGCATTTCTTGCATAGTTCATTTTCATTTCTTTCTAGCGTTGTTTTAATTGGAGAACCTTGATGTATTTGTTTATTTGTTTTTATATGTGCTTTCCAAAGGCTGGTGCAATGATGCCATTAGGGAGTTGCTTATATATGTTTCTTGTCCCTTGCAGATTTTCCTCATTTTGATGTGGAGCTTTCTTACGGATCTCAAGGCTCTAGGTCCTATAGTGGTCAATGACTCGGTCAGTGCCCAATGCTTTCTTAGGAATCTAATTTATGTCATTATTGGCTAACTGCTAGAATAGTGGTCCATTTTTTGTTGCTATATACAGATGTATTATTGTGCCGTGCACAAATGTTTATCAGTGATTTAACAAATATAATGCTTGGGCTGACATCTCCTATCGTATTTCAAGTATGGAGTGAAGTGGTTCGATCCAATATATTTTTGCACATGTCATACGAATTTTGAAGTAATACAACCCTTCGATATTGGCATTTAGTGTTTCAGGACACGTGAAAATTGCTTCAGGGTTAGTTAATAATCTTGGTAGATTGAAAGACTGTTAGAACTTTCCTATCTGAGACAGCTCAAATATCTATGCACATGATACTATTTTAAAATCCGGCCAGCAATGGATTGTTTTACTACTCTTTACTCTTTGAAATGATACTTATATAATGGACTCTGTGAATTGAACTCTAGCTATGCTATGTTTCAGAAATCCTGCCTTACACTATGACTATAACTTGCCTTCTTGCAGATTGAAGAGATGATATACCTGGACTCTGTGAATTGAACTCTATGTCAGTGACCATAATGGTGAAATGGAAAGCCATACCTTCCAGTTTCATGTTGTTTTACATATTGGTTAGGGAGTAGTGTAAACTTAAGTGCCAAGATATCGATAATCCTCATTAGCTTATATGTTTATATACATACTTGTAACATTCACTTAGGCAGAAATCCTCAGTACCAACACCTGTGCTCTTGTGCTTGTGGTCAGATTTGAATTATATAATATATATATATATATATATATATATATATATATGTGTGTGTGTGTGTGTGTGTGTTCTGGTCGAATTTAAATTGTAAATTTGAATTTTTTTGGCGGAAAAATATACTGTAGGGGGCGGTTCTAGACTGAACCGCCCCTACAAACATGTATTATAGGGGCGGCTGGTACTAGCCGCCCCTACAAATCGATTTGTAGGGGCGGCTGGTAACACCAGCCGCCTCTACAAAATCAATTTGTAAGGGCGGTCTGGGAACCGCTCCTACAAATGCATGATTTGTAGAGACGGTATGGTAGGTGCGGCTAGACGAGCCGCCTCTACAAAGCCTCACCAGCCGCCCCTAGAAATCATTCCTGTAGTGGTGCACTCGATACGGTCTTGCGGAGATGGGCGAGCAACTCTGTGGCGGTGGCTGGGAAGGAAATAATAAGATAAGGTAGGGTTAGGGGTGTATTGGGCTGCAGTGTAGATGTGGCCTATTTAGGTGATAACGGGCCTAGTACCAGGCCGAGCCTATTTTACGGGCGTGCCGTGCCGCCCGGTGTGCCTGGGGAGTGGCCCAGGCACGACCCTATACCTTGGGCCGCGCCGACCCAGGCCCGCTGTTCACCGGGCCATGCCGTTCTCGTTCCGGGCCAAAATGTCGTGCTTCGAGTCGGGTTGTCGTGCCCCGGGCTGCATGCACATCTATTCTGATCACCAGTAAAGTGTTTTCCAATGATATTCCTCTTCAACACAATGTATAACTGTTTGTGTCAGGTTGAAGACTTGAATGAGTTCTTGTGCATTTTCATGCAACTATATGACACCTTTGCTTCTGTACATATAGGTATTTCATTGTTATTGATGACATATGGGATGTACCTTCATGGAACATGATAAGATGTGCTCTAAACAACAACAGCTTGGGAAGCAAAATAGTCATAACTACCCGGAAGCACGATGTTGCTGAGAAGGTTGGTTGCTCTTATAACATGGAACCCCTTGCACACGAGAGTTCCAAAGACTTATTTTATGGAAGATTATTTGGCTCTGAAGACAAGTGTCCCAAACAATTTGTGGAAGTTTCTGAAATAATAATTAAGAAATGTGGAGGTGTGCCATTAGCTATCATTACCGCATCAGGTTTGTTAGTGAATAAGATGGGAAATGTAAAACAGTGGAACGAATATTGTGACTCTATTGGTTCGGGGCTTGGAAGCAATCCTGATATGGAAAATATGAGGAAGATATTATCTCTTAGCTAGTATGATCTACCAGCTCATTTGAAGACATGTTTATTATATCTAAGTGTATTTCCAGAAGACTATGCGATTGTTAAGGATCGGTTGATTTGGAGGTGGATAGCTGAAGACTTTGTCCCACCCGGAGAAGGGGGCCAAAGTTCATTAGAGCTTGGGGAGAGTTACTTCAATGATCTTGTAAATAGAAGCCTGATCCAACCAGCAGATATTTATGAGGAAGGTATGCCTACTGCTTGCCGTGTGCATGACATGGTGCTTGATCTCATTTGTTCCATGTCAAGAGAAGAAAGTTTTGTTGCAACAGTACTAGGTGATGCCAAGCAGAACACACCTTCTTGGGGAAGCAAGGTTCACAGGTTGTCCCTCCACAATACTACTTGGCCTACAATAATGGACTAGTCAAAACTAAGGTCACTTACTATCTTCGGTGATGCCATAATTAAATTGATGCCATCCGTTTCATGTGTTCACCTTTCTCCGTGTATAAGGTTGCAGTCTTGAGGAACTTACAAATTTGAGTTTCGTTGCACACATATTTCACCTGAGGTATCTAGGTCTAAGAAATACTGGATATGCTGGTGAGCGCCCATCAGAGATAGGGAAGCTACAGTTTTTGCAGACATTAGACCTAGGTGAAAGATATATAGAAGAATTGCCATCGACTATTGTGGGGTTAAGACGACTGATGTTCCTGACTCTTAATTGGACTATATGTCTGCCAGATGGATTGAGGAATCTAACATCCTTAGAAATGCTGCGGTGTGCAGTTGTTGATTCTGCACACATCGCCGAAGAGCTGGGCCATCTGACGCAACAGAGGATCCTCAATGTTAGTCTAAAATTTGACAAGGAAGCAGGAGATGATGAGAGCATTTGTAAATGTTTAGTGGAGTCTCTAGGCAAACTGCAAAAAATCCGACGTCTAGCAGTAGCCTTAACAGAGGATCCTCAATGAATCTTGAAGGCTCGGTGGAGTCCCTAGGCAACCTGTCCTATCTTCGTATTCGTAACACTAGTTTGTTGCCCACATGGATTAATCCTGGATCGCTTCTCCTCCTATCCTTTCTGGAGATAGAAGTGGCTCATCAGGTGCGAAGGGAGGACATCCAAGTCCTCGGGATGCTGCAGGCTCTTCGTTTTGTGAAAATGGATGTGTCTGGTCTCAACACACAAGTGCTGGGAAGGTTCATTGTTGGCCCTGATGCCTTCCCATGTGCAAGAGTGTGCAGATTCTTTGGTTTTCAAACTGTGCCGTCTATGTTCCGACGAGGAGCTATGCCCAGGCTTGAAAATTTTTATTTCCGTATCTGCCCAGAGGATTTCTTCCAAGGTGAATTCACTACCGATGACCTGGCCTTGGACATCCTCCCGTCCCTTCGCACTGTGTCTGTTGGTCTTTATCGAGGAGAGAGAAAAAGATCGACGAACAAGAATTATTCTTGAAAGTGGAACAGAATCTGAGGCAAGCGGCGGATGGCCACCCCAACCACCCTTCCGTTAATATTTTTTGGCTTTTTTGATTGGATTGGATTCTACGTGTCGCTTACTAAATGCATGCACTACCGGAAACAGCACCTTTGCCGTGTGCCCTAGACACACGGCAAAGCCCAAAAAACACTCGGCAAAGGCTTTGCCGAGTGTAGCACTCGGCATCTATGGTGCCGGCAAACGTCTCTTTGCCGAGTGCTTTTTATCAGGCAGACTTTGCCGAGTGCTGAAATAGACGCTCGGCAAAAAAAAGTAACATGACGGCGCGAAAACGGTCATGGCGCGTTTGCAGAGTGTCTAACGCGGCACTCGGCAAACATGCCCTTGTTTGCCGAGTGCCCCGGCCCTGACACTCAGCAAACATGTCTTCTTTGCCGAGTGTCACATCCTGGACACTCGGCACTGGCCCAGAATGAACAGATGTTGGCTTCTTTGCCGAGTGTCATAGGGTAGACACTCGGCAAAGATGGTCATTTTAGTGCCAGAATGTACAGATTTTGGCCATGTGTCCGCATACACAACACGAAGATTAGGCACATAAGATATGCGATTTCCATTGATGACAACAAGAGGTTGACAGGGTTTGATAGACATTGCAAAATGCAGATTGCTACACCATTCCTTCCACACAACCACAAACTAAAGGCTACCGAGTAGCGACTGCGGCACCACCTATCTGGCCGGTAGCCTAGGCGCGCTCGCCATGGATGCGGCGGGCGAGCTGGATGTCCTTGGGCATGATGGTGACGCGCTTGGCGTGGATGGCGCAGAGGTTGGTGTCCTCGTCCACGCCGTCACGCTGTCGCAGGCCCCGCCGCCGATAGCCCGCCCGAATCCACCCACGCATCGGACATCGCTTCGCCCCTCCGCCCCTCCACTCCCGCCCGCCGGAGCCGCTCCTGCCGACCTCCGCGGCCCGCCAGACCTCCGCCGCTCCACTCCTGCGAGGCCACCTGCCGGAGCCGCTCCCGCCACCGTCCGCACCTGTGCCGCTTGTCCCCGTGGCCCGCCAGACCTCCGCTCCTGCGACACAGTGATGATATAAGTGAGAGAGAGAGAGACAGTGGAGAGAGAGGGGGAGAAGAAAAAGATCTGCCAGAGACACACCGAAGGGATAAGTGAGAGAGAAAGAGGGGGGAATGAGGTTGGACGGGCACCATCGGATCGCGTGGGAATGGAGGGCTCCGATTGATTTGGCAGGTTCTCACACGGATCGCGATCCGTGGGTGGTCAATGGTAGCGAATGGCAGACCACCATCTTTGCCGAGTGTTACAGTCTAGGTTTGCCGAGTGCTAAATCACGGGCACTTGGCAAACCCATTTTGTTTTTTTCCTATTTCAAACCCTAAACCACTGTGCATGTGTGGGGCCGGGTTAGGGGGTTTGCCGAGTGCCCCAGGTATGACACTCGGCAAACCCTAGATTTGTCGAGTGCCAGATAAGGGGCACTCGACAAACCTATTTTTTTCATTTTTCTTCTTCTTCTTTTCCATAACGTGTTTTTCTCAATTTGTTTCGATGTACTTTGAAAATACCTTGTTAAATTCACTCAACAATATATATTTGATTTTTCTAGGAATATTATTCCATTATTTTATGCAGTTACAACTCAAATTTAATTTATATCAATTAAAATTCTATAATTGCACTTAATAAATTAAAATTATCAAACGGATCCAAAAATTTACCAAAATTTCACATGTAACAATCTATGTGCGAAACCTTCTCAATTTTTTACCACAGCCTCCACGTATGATATCATGAGATCTTGACAAATCTCATGATTTTCAGACTTCGTTTGCTTTTTTAGAATTTAAAAACCATTTGGCCACACGTTCGTGGTCGTGTTTCCTAAACAAGATGTTTGAAATTTCTTTTCATTTCCCCGGCAAGGCCTCACACTGGACTCAATAATATCAATATCATTTTTCTACTCATTTTATTCTATTGTTTGAATCACTTGCGGTTCAAATTTGACTTATAACAAAAAATTCCTTGAAATGCAATAAATTAATTAAATATAGCAAACAGATTCAGAAATATACCAAATTTTAACATGGAGTATCACATGTTGTATGTGGAGAGTAGAAAAAGTTTCAAGGTCAAAAGAGAAAAAAAACTTATTTATTTGCCAAGTGCCAAAAAAACACTCGGCAAACTTATTTCTTTGCCGAGTGCAAAAAAAAAATTACTCGGCAAACTTATTTCTTTGCCGAGTGCCACTAACTGACACTTGGTAAAGTCCTAACAGCCGGCACACTAACTGATGGATGTACACGTGACGGTGTGTTGTTGAGTGCCTATGTTTTACCGAGTGTTTTTTTCAGCACTCGACAAAGAGTTTGTTTACCGGGTGCCATTATTTTGCCGAGTGTGTTTTTTTACAGCACTCGGCAAAGAGATTGTTTGCCGAGTGCCCGATATAATGCACTCGACAAACATTTTTGCACTCGACAAATCTGCTGTTTCGGGTAGTGATGTACGTACTCCATCACTCCTTTTTTGTACAGAATGCATGCATAATCTTCTACTGCTGTTAATTAGTGCACTCATGACTTGTTCCCTGCATGCATGTTTTTCGTATCGTAGCTGTTCTCGGCTTTTGACTATAGCCTGTATAATTGGTGCGAATTACATATTCTGCAGCGGGTCTTCTTTTGCAAGCTGTGCACGAGAACGGCTACCTACATTATACTGCGATGTAGTTAAAAACGTCGCCTGCGCTCATCTACAAGCAGCCGCCTCAGGGCCGGCCGGTGTCCTCCGTCCCACTGTCCCAGCCATGCTGCGTTGGTGTACACGGAGGAGTGGCACAAGCTGTGCGGTCAAGCAAGTGGTGGAGCTCCGTTCCTTTTCTCGTGTTTTTCCTTTAATGATGAGGTCATAAAATATTGTTTCCCGCTGCAGTCAGCTTCACGTGGAAATAGACTGTAGATAGACGACATCATGTCACCACTGTTCACTTAGATCACGTAGAGTTTCAAATATTTGCTTGAACGACTGACCCCATACAGCATGGATCCCCACCGGCCTGTGAAAGGCCTGCACCACGCAAGTCTTAGTGAGCAGTCCGGTGCTCCACAGGACTAGTGAGCAGGTGTGCTCGCCGATTGCTCCTATGGGCCCGCGACTAGCAACTGAATCCTGGGCTGCAACACTAGTCCTGGTGGCCAGACCTTTGCCCAGAGCGACACGAGCATGTTCACATTCAAAATTTTCCCAAAGCAAAGTCCTATGAGCAACGGGGCCTTGTTGGTTTCGCTAAAATTTAGCTTATGATGAAATACTGTGAGAGGAAAATACTGTTCATTCGCTGAAAAGTACTGATGAGAGGAAATGTATTTTCATGATGAGATGCTGGTGATTTCATTCAAGATATGAGCAAGGGTGAGGATAGATATTCCTTGCCATTTGTTGACAGCAAACAAGATTAGAGGAGATTGCATTTGAGTTGGAGGATCAAATACATGCAGAAAAAAAAATCAAATTTTGCGGAATATGTAACATATCTGCAAATTCCAAAAAAAAAAAAAAAACAGCCCATGCCGGTTTTGCCAAACAGGCCACGGCAGTTTTTTGCAGCGTTCCAGCACCGCTTGCAGAAAATGGCCCAGGCCGGTTTACGCCCCCAGTTTGCTAATATCTTTTTAATTTAGGGGTCGTTCGGATCCCTTTATTTTGGAGGAATTGAAATCTATATAATAGATTAGGCTATTTAGTTTGAAATTTGACATTCCATAACATTCTTAAGCTCACAAATAAGCCCTTCTTAAATTCATAGGGTGGGAGATGGAAATAGGTTCTATAGATCACTATACTATAATTCTATTCTCCAACTTATAGCACACTCTTCAACTCACTTTTCTACAATAGAAATGCAACATATAAGTATGTCCCTTGTATACCTAACAATAAATATACAAATATATTCCATAAACAACTATACTATCTTAATTAATCTATACCAAAATTGTAATTATTAGAATGAATTCAATTCTAAGAATTCAAACGGGCCAAATATAAAATTATATATATTCCTTTATATATCTCCTTGGCGAGTTGGATAGGTCCACATTTACTATTTTGGTGTATCGTACACTACCGGAAACCGGCACTTTGCTGAGTGCCGGAGGCTTTGCCGAGTGTATTTTATCGGGCACTCGGCAAAAACGGTCTTTGCCGAGTGCCTAATAGAATACACTCGGCAAAAAAATAACACTCGGCAAAGATGGCTTTGCCGAGTGTTTTTTTTCGGCACTCGGCAAAGATGTATTTTGCCGAGTGCTATTTTCCTGGCACACGGCAAAATGCGTCTTTGTCGAGTGCCTTTTTCTGGTACTCGGCAAAGATGTATTTTGCTGAGTGCCATTTTTTGGCACTCGGCAAAATGCGTCTTTGCCGAGTGCCTTTGTATTGGCACTCGCAAAGAGGCATTTTGCCGTGTGCATTTTTTTTGGCCCTCGGCAAATCATTTTTTCAAAGCAATTTTTGAGGCCCTAAATGAATTCAAATGAAAAACTTTTGAACTACAAAGTTGTATAACTTCTCAAGATCTACAAAGTTTATTTTGGTCATTTCTTTATTTGACAAAACGACAATAACGTTGTTCATAAAATCCACATCTCTCTCGTATCTCTCATATTAGTTTCATGAAAGTAAAAGAGAAATATATAAGATTTGTGAACAATGTTACTACCACTATGTCGGATGAACAAATGACCAAAATAAACTTTGTAGATCTTGAGAAGTTATGAAATTTTGTAGTTGGCAACATTTTGATTTGAAATCATCTTGTCATGCAAAAACGACGTTTGAATTTGAAAATTTTAAAATTTGAATTTTTCAAAAGACCTCGGATGGAAAAACTTCCTAAATGAAAATTGTAGATCTCCAAAAGTTATGAAACTATGTAGTTGACACCTTTTTGATTTGAAATCATCTTATCATGCAAAACTACGTTTGAATCTTTCAAATTTGAAATTCAAATTTTTCAAACGACCTCGGATGGAAAAACTTCCTAAATAAAAATTGTACATTTCGAAAAATTATAAAACTTTGTAGTTGACCACTTTTAATTTGAATTCGTTTAAGGCCTCAAACAAGCAATTTACTCTTAATTTAACAAAAAAAATTAAAATATACTTTGCCGAGTGCCAGATCGGGGCACTCGGCAAAGATTTTCTATCTGAATTTGGAGTGTCACGAAATTACTGTTAATCTATGATTCCAGTTTAGGTCCAGTGGTAGAGTGGTAGCGCGGCATACTGTAAGCACGTGTACTCTCCCCTCAAAAAACAAAAAAAAAACTGTAGGCACGTGTACTCAGGTTCCCGCTGTGTGGCCGCATGCAGCCGTGAACAACCAGCAAAACCAATCCGAAGCGGAGCTGCCAGATGGTGGTCTGCCATTCGCTACCATTCACCACCCACGGATCGCCATCCGCGTGAGAACCTGCCAAATCAATCGGAGCCCTCCATTCCCACGCGATCCGACGGCGCCCGTCCAGCCTGATCCCCACCCTGCCCCAAAATTTTCCACGCCCCGCCTCCCTCCTCGGTGTCCGCGCAGTTCCCCCACAGCAGCAAAATACCGTCTCTTCTCGCCCCATTCCCCCACCGCAGCAAATCCAGAGCCCCATCTCCATTTCAAACACCCGAGCAACAACTCTCCCTTCTCCCCAGCCCAATCCCCCGCGATGGCCCGCACGAAGCAGACGGCGCGCAAGTCCACCGGCGGCAAGACGCCGAGGAAGCAGCTGGCGACCAAGGCGGCGCGGAAGTCGGCCCCGGCGACAGGCGGCGTGAAGAAGCCGCACCACTTCCGCCCAGGCACCGTGGCGCTGCGCGAGATCCGCAAGTACCAGAAGAGCACGGAGCTGCTCATATGCAAGCTCCCGTTCCAGCGCCTAGTCCGCGAGATCGCGCAGGACTTCAAGACCGACCTCCGCTTCCAGTCCTCCGCCGTCGCCGCGCTGCAGGAGGCCGCCGAGGCCTACCTCGTCGGGCTCTTCGAGGACACCAACCTCTGCGCCATCCGCGCCAAGCGCGTCACCATCTTTGCGGAGTGCGGGATTTTTAAAAAAAAAATAAAACGTCTTTGCCGAGCGCCGGTCAATGGGCACTCGACAAAGAATTTTTTTTTAAAAAAATAAAAAATCTTTGCCGAGGGCCTGCAGGTTGGCACTCGGCAAAGCCACCATCAACGGGGCTGGCGCCGTGACGGTCGCTTTTCTTTGCCGAGTGTCCCCGGGGCACTCGGCAAAGCCTTTGTTGAGTGTCCGATAAAAGATACTCGGCAAAGAAATCTTTGCCGACCAATTTTTTGCCGAGTGTTCTTTGCCGAGTGCCGCACTCGGCAAAGGCTTTCCCGAGTGCAATTGGGCCTTTGCCGAGTGCATCAGGCACTCGGCAAAGAACCCGAATCCAGCAGTGGTAGGATCGAGCAAGGATATCAATTCCTGGCTTTGAGATATGCCAGCATTAATTAATGTGTCATTTACGCTAACAATTTCACTATATATAAACGAGCACAAGCATCAGGCCATTTGCATCCCGAAACACAAGAATAGTACTTGCGAGTGTTGATACGTTGAGGGCTGCTGCCATTTGCATCCTTCTCATGGTCACGTCTTGCACCCTCGTGGCACCCACCTTGGAAGCAAGTATATACACACATACACACGAATGAAGCTAGTACTTCAATGAGAGTAAATTCTTAATTCCGTCGTTCAATTGAAGATACTTTATTTACGTGTTTAGTGCTGCACCCACACTTGATGCCGAGACGACGACTGCGGCTGGCGATGGCAAGCTGCATACATGCTTGAGCCATATATACTGTGAATCACCCTGGGCATTTGGTTAACCGAAACCGATTGGTTCGGTTCTTTGGTTTCTTGACAAATTCGGTTCCTTAAGAAATAGTAAATGATCGGTTCTTTTGAAATCTGGGAACCGACCAAATTCGGTTTCGGTTAATTCGGTTTGGTTCCGGTTTTGACCGAACTAACCGAGGTGCTAGGAACAGAGAAAAAAATTCACAGAATCGCACATCCAAGTTACAAGAGCAACACAAATCCCTAATTCCAGTAGCGATGAAGAACAAAGCATCGGTTTCTAGGATACAGATCGAAAAACACGTCTCCTTGCTCACCCGCGCCTGTGGCCCTGCGTGGTGCGCACCACCTCACCTGCGGCCCGCACCTCGCCCTGCTCGCCGCTACACCGCTTGCCTAGCTCGCCATCGCACGGCTTGCCTCGCCCTGCTCGCCGCCACGTGGCTCCCTATCTCACGTGCTGCCGTCGGATGCAGGACGAAAGAGAGAGAGGCACGGGGCCATGCCGGAGCGGTGGAGCCACCGGATCTGAGAGTTGAGGGAAGGAGGGGAAGGGAGATTGGCTACGCCATGGCCAAGCCGCCCGTGCGCTTCGCCTCCGTGTCCGTGTGACGTGCAGCCGAGGAGCACCGCCTCCGCGTGATGCGCCGCCGCCGCGGCTTGCCTTCGCACCTTCGCGGGCAGGGGAGTGGGGAGCGGCGGGATTGGGGGCGGCAAGGAGGGGAGTGGGGAGCGGCGGGGCAGCGAGGAGGGGAGTGGGGAGCGGGCATTAGCGGCGTGGGGCAGGCAGGGTGGGATGTGAGGGGCGGCGGGTGAGGGGAGTAGAAATTTATACCTAGGGTTGTACCTCTGTATTGGGCTGGGCCGTATTCTTATGGGCCTTTAGACTGACTTCGGTTATTTCGGATATTTCGGTTAACCGAGCACTAGAACCGAAATAACCGTAGTAATTTTGGTTCTTCAGAACCTGGAACCGAACCTGGGACCGAATATTTCGGTTTTGGTTACTTCGGTTTCGGTTCCGGTTATTTCGGTTCGGTTCTCGGTTCTCGGTTATTTTTGCCCAGACTGAGGTGCCAGTCTCGCGTGCAAGCATGCAACCTAGATGTCATATCATACAATAATTCCCTATAAACAACACCTTTTCTCGTCGAGATTACACAAACCACCCTTCACATCGGCATGGTAGTATTAGTAAGTCAGCAGCATGATAAAAAAACTGTGTTGGGCAGTGAATGTTAGTTCTGTAGTAGTTATAAAACAGAGGGCTCACGACTAAAATATGTGTGTATTTAAAAATAAATAAGTTTGTCTAAAATTACAAAATACATAAATTGTTGTACTGATATAGTTAAAATTGAATCGTCATTGACAACATATATGATTCATTAAGGGAATATTTTCCTTGATTTCTAAACTATGAAAATATATATTTATTACTCGTGTACTCATGAATGTATATTTAACCGGTATACATGGAGGCACGCAACAACATTTGTAATGGCAAAAACGGGTAATTTGTAAACATATGGCATAGTTATATACTTAACTGGTCTAGATGAGAAGGTGATTTGTGCTTTAAGTGTTCCTATGATGCACGTTCGTTGCAGAATAAACATTCTGTGCGGCCGATTAACCTTTATGAGTGGTCTGCGAGGCGCAGTGTCGGTAGTTCACCTTCAATCTTGTAGTTCACCCTTATCACTTAACTTATGTAGAATTCATGTTTTTGTTCTAATTCAACTTTTATGACGTTGACCAAGTTTATAGAAATATATGTTGATATCTCCAATACCAAATAAGTGTACTGCATTACTTATTACATGGTAGATTAAATGAAACTAATCTAGTGTTACATCATGTTTATAAATAGACTTAGTTAGAGTTAGAAAAGTCTGACTACTTATCTCTATCTAATTTTAAAGAGAAGCGTTTCTTCCAACTTACTTTTTCATATTCCCATAATACCCTAATACTCTTCATATGTTCTTTCGTATACTCGTAGGAGTAGAGTAGCATGTCTGAGACATGATACGAAGTCCAACCCCAAGATGAGTTGAACAGACATGGACACTACGTGAAAAACGGTTTGTAGCAACGGAACGAATTTTTTTTAGGGGCGGCTGGTGATGGAGTCGTCCCTACAATGGCGTGCTCGGGAGCCCAGACACCAACCGCTCCTACAAATGGAACAACAGGGGTGGCTGGTGATACGAGCCGCCCCTACAAAATGGGTCTGATTTGTAGGGGCGGCTCACTCACCAGCCGCCCCTGGTGTTGCTATTTGTAGGGGCGGCTGGTGATTGAGCCGCCCCTACAAATTGGAGGGGGCGGCTCAATCATCGGCCGCCCCTACAAATGACCCACATATAAAGCAAACTGTAGCACCTTCTTCCTCCTCGGGTCACTCACTCCAACCCGTGAAAGAAAGGTGGGGAGGCCTTGGGCACCTCTCAAAAATTGCTTTACTAAGAGGGGAAGGTTTTGGTCTCAAATCCTTTGGTGGAGAGGTTTTAGAAGGTAAGAAAATGTTATTCCACACTTTTTTTAAAGTTTTAATGGTTGGTTAGTGAGTAATTAGAGTTTTATTTTTCTCTCTCTTCTATGGTGCTTGAGCTACTTATGAAGCAAATTAAACCCAAGTTTTGAATGTACTAGGGTAAATTAGGGAGGGGAACAAGATCATACCCTTATTTGGTCCATGTTTCTTGAATTTAGTGAACAATTAGTTAGTTTTATGGATGTTTCATGTGCATGTGGATCTAGATCTAGGGTTTGGTTTTTTTATTAATTTCATTTTTGTAAATTTATGTTTGATGAAATTAGACTAGGGTTTGTATGAAAGATATTGAGTAAAATATAATTGTTGCTAATTGTTGTCTTTGAAATTGTTTATTGTAATTAACAAATATGTATTTTAATTATTTATGGATAAATAGGCCATTAATTAATTTTCCTCTACCATGGTGTGTTTGTATGCTTCATGTAATTATATTAGATTTATACTCATATCTATTTGAAGTATATACAATTATTCTCGAGTAATTATTAATTTGATTTATTTTTATATATATCTGAATAAGTAGTCCTTCAATGTTTGTTTTGTTGTTGTTGTAAAAGATGGAGTACAGGAACTCTTGGATGTATGATTCGTTAAGGTTCAAGACAGGTTTCCGTGAAGAGGTGGATAAATTTATTGATGTTGCAAAGAAGCATGCAACGTCATTGAAAGAGAATAATGATACAATTATTTATCCCTATAAAGATTGCAAGAATCGTATGGCATGGACAGATGTGACTATCATCATATCACATTTGATTATGCGAGGATTTATTGAGGACTATACAGTATGGATTCATCATGGTGAAACGGTTATCGTTAACGACGAGGATGAGGAGGAATACGACGACAAAACCATAGAATCCCTGTCCCAATATTCAGCAGAGCTTGATGCACGAATGGATTTTGAGTTTGGCAATAAACAAGGTGGTGATGCTGGTGGTTGGGATGGTAACGACGAAGGTGGTGCTAATAATGATGGTGGAGCACGTGTTGGGGATGAAGATGATTTGGAGGACATGATTCAAGCCCTTGGACCAGGGATTTTACTAAATAGCCCGAGAGGTCTAGAAAATTTGGAAAGGGTGACAAAAGCATCGAAGGAGATTGTGTATGGTGTTGAAAAGGGTTGTCTGACATGTTGGGCATTGCTACGTTTTGTGCTTGAGCTACTCATCCTGAAGGCTAAGTATGGTTGGTCAGGCTATAGTTTCAATGATCTATTGCATCTCCTGTCATGGGTGTTGCCACAACCAAACTCAGTTCCCGCCAATACATTCCAAGCGAAGAAGGTCATAAGTCCATTGACAATAGGGGTTGAAAAAATCCATGCATGCCCCAACCACTGTATACTTTTTTGTGGAGAAACGTTCAAGTCACTAGATAAATGTCCCCGGTGTGGGGCCAGCCGGTACAAGAACAATGACCTTTACGGTGGGGACGAAGCCTCCACGGAGAAAAAGAGGAATAGGAAGGATACAAAAAAGGTGGTACAAGAATCTCAGCCCCTAGAGGACACTCCATTAGGCAACGATGCAAAGCAGAGAAAAATTCTTGCCTTGGTAATGTGGTACCTGCCAGTGACCGACCGCTTGAGATGTATCTTCCTAAACCCTAAAGAAGCCGCACTCATGGCATGGTGGGATGATGAGCGCAAGGTGGATGATGATAAGATTACACACCCGGCTAATTGTTGTCAGTGGCAAAGGTTCGATGAGAAGCACAAAGAATTCAACGATGACCCAAGAAATGTACGGTTTGGCTTAAGCACCGTTGGAATGAATCCCTTCAATGAGAGGATGAGCGACCACAGCACTTGGCCAGTGATCTTGACCATGTACAACATCCCAACATGATTGTGTCAGAAGAGAAAGTACCTTCTCCTCACTATTCTTATTTATGGCCCTAAACAACTAGGCATTGATATAGACGTGTTCCTCAAGCCTTTGATGCAAGAAATGGAGAGGCTATGGAGGCATGGGGAGCAGATGTACGATGCATTCCGAAAGGAGGACTTCATATGTAGAGCAATAATATTTGTTACTACCAATGATTACCCTGCGCTGTTTGCTTTGTCTAGACAGATCAAAGGGAAGACAGGATGCTTGGTTTGCTTGGATGGTACTACATGGGTGTACCTGGATGCATCCAAGAAGATAGTTTACCTAAAAAACCGACGCTTCTTAAAGACAAGTCACAAGTACCGTAGCAAATTGTTCTTTAGATTTTATAACAACGCCCCGAAGATTGAACCCCCTCCGGAGAGACGTCATAACGGAGAACACGTGTACAGAATGGTGAAAAACATATGCGTCGTCTATGGAAAGAAGAATCCGAATGGGACGAACAGAGAGAGAAGCACACCTCCTGTCGAAGACGTACCTTTTAAGAAACAATTGATCTTCTTTCAGTATCTGCCTTATTGGCCAGACTTGGAGGTCCCTCATGCCATTGATGCTATGCACGTGCAGAAGAATGTCTTTGAGAGTCTCATTGCTACCTTGATGGACACAGGCAAGTCAAAGGATGGTCTGAAAGCACGGAAAGACATGGTGCAGCTAAATGTGATGCCATAGCTTCACCCGGTACCTGAGGCTAATGGAAAATACACTCTGCCCGGGGCGTGCTTCAACCTAACACCAGACGAGAAGAGAGCTATATGCACTTTCCTGAGGGGGGTCAAAATCCCGACTGGGTTTTCAGCAAATGTGAAGAAGCTAGTGTCGATGAAGGACTTGTCAATAACACACTGCTTTTTTTGATATGTTTACCTCCTGCTTTTTTTATATAATGCCACATCTCATGATTCACATGGTTCATCAGATACAAGCGCTGGGCCCTTGCTACTTGCATGAAATGTGGTCCTACGAGTGGTTCATGTCGGTTCTAATTCGATACGTGCATAGTCGAGCATACCCAGAGGGCTCCATAATAGAGGGTTACAGTACTGAATAAGTCATCAAGTGCTGTCATGAGTACCTAAAAGTACAGAAAGAGATTGGTAAACCCGATTCTCGTCACAAGGGTAGGCTGGCTGGGAAGGGCACCAGTGGTAGAAAAGTGTTCATCGACCATGATTACAAAGAGGTGAGTCGGGTGCATTACAGTGTCTTGCAGAGTACACAACTGATGCAACTATACATTGATGAACACTTGGCTATCATTATATCAGAGAGAAATGGTCGTTCGGATGATTGGGTCATGAAACAGCATAAGCAACGACTAACTACATGGTTAAAGGACTAAAACATACCGTCTAGAGAAGCCATAGACTCTATTACCATCAGTAGGTTGGCGGAGAGGCCATCGAGACAAGTGATATCTTGGAATGCTTACGACATCAATGGGTATACGTACTATACCCACACAAAGGATAATAAATATGTGAACCAAAATAGCGGCGTTTGAATAGAGGCTCTCAATGGATTGGGGTGAAAGATCCAATACTTTGATATCATTGAAGAGATATGGGAACTTGACTATGGAAGGGATATAACGGTGGCCCTGTTTCGATGCCGCTGGATCAAACAACACCAACTGAACGAGATCGGATTGAGAGTCCTGGACCTCGAGAATCTAGGCTACCAAAATGACCTTTGGGTGCTCGCTTCACGTGTCGCACAAGTTTTCTATATGTCTGACTCACAAAGTAACCTCTCCCCGAAGAAGAAGACAAAGCACATGGTTGCCTCTGGGAAACAGCACATTATCGGAGTTGATGGCATGGACGATGTTGAAGCTTACAATAACTATGATGAGATGCCGCTATTCATAGATTTTCCTAAGAAGATCAGTGTTGTGGAAAAGAACCTACCCAAAAACATTACCATAGAAACGAAAAGGTGTCAAGGAGAAAGTTGGTACAATGGGTTAGCTAGTTGTTGAACGTGTAGTGTTTGTGTAAGTGTTTGTTTGTAAGACTTTATTTATGCATGCGTGTAAGACTATATATTTATGTATGTGTGTAAGACTATATATTTTTGTATGTGTGTGAGACTACATTTATGCATATGTGTGAGACTACCCTTTAGAACATCCAGATGAATCTATTTCAACATCCACTCTATTACTATTAAAACTTTATGAAATCACTTAACACTTTATGAAATCAAAAAATGGCCAAAATAAAAGTAGGAGATCTTGATGAGCTATACAACTTTTATATTCATCACCTTTACAGCTGAAAATCAGGTTTGAAGTTGTTATTTTCTGAAATTCAAAATTTGAACTGTTCAAATTTTGTCAAATAAAAAGATGACCAAAATAAAAGTTGTAGTTAGTGATGTGTTCAACAACTTTTATATTCATCACCTTTACAGCTGAAATCATTTATTGGTTAAAAATTATGTTTGAAGCTGTCATTTTCTAAAAATCAAAATTTGAATTGTTCAAAATTAGTGACAAAGATAGATGACTAGACTAAAATGATAGAGCATGATTTTAATAAAATTTAGAAAAAAAAACCATCACATTTAGAGTTAGTATGAGGGAGAAAAACTAGTTACAAGTTTTAGCCACAGATTAAAAAGAGAAATCACACTTGTTCATCATTAATCTTCATGAACAGTTGTGATTTTTCTTTTTAATCTCTAGTAAAATTTGTAACTAGTCTTTCTCCCTCATACTAACTCCAAATATGATGATTTTTTTCCTAAAATTTTCTAAAATCATGCCCTATCAAGTTACTGTGTTGATTTGATCGTTCTTTTCGTTTGACAAAGTTTGAGCACTTTAAATTTTCAGATTTAAAAAAAATGACAAGTTCGAATGAGATTTTCAACCAATAAATGATTTCAGCTAAAACAGTGATGAATACCGAAGTTGTATAACTCATCAAGATCTACAACTTTTATTTTAATTATTTCTTCATCTGACAAAGTGATAGTAAACATTATTCATAAATCAACATATTTCTCGTATAGTTCATTAAACTATGTGTCATATGTGAATTTGTCAACGATGTTTACTAATACTTTGTCACATGAAGAAGTGATCAAAACAAAAAGTTGTAGATAGTGATGAATTCAACAACTTTTATGTTCACGACTTTTATTGTTGAAATCATTTAAGGTTTCAAAATCTTGTTTGAAGTTGTCATTTATTAAAATTTAAAATTTCAACTATTTAAATTTGATCAAATGAAAATATGATTAAAATAAAAGTTGTATATATTGATGAGTTCTACAACTTTGGTATTCATGAGTTTTTCAGCTGAAATCATTTACTCTTTCAAAATATTGTTTCAAGTTGAAATTGTTTGAATTTCAAATTTTGAATCGTTCAAACAAAGTCACATGACAAGATGACCAATATAAAAGTTGTACATGTTGATGAGTTATATAACTTTTATGTTTACAATATTTTCATTTTATTTCATTTAATGTCATAAAATTGTAATCGAAGTTTTAAAATTTAAATTTTTAAAATTCAAATTGTAGTGACACGACAAGATTGAGTTATGTTTACAACTTTTATGACTACAATTGTTTTTATATATATTTGTGCATATATAGAATAATACAAAATATTATATACATTTACTTTGTGTTTTTATGATTTAAAAAATATAGAATTAATAATTTAATAAAATAGAAATGCATTTATAGGGGCGGCTAGACCAGGAATCGCGCATACAAATGCATTTGTAGGGGCGGCTAGATCAGGAACCGCCCCTAGAAATGCATTTTTGTAGGGGCGGCTGGTTCAGGAACCGCCCCTACAAATCATCCTGAGTATAAAACCGAGGGCACTCGGATGAAGAAGTGTTGGGCGCTCTCTTCTTCCTCCCGACGCCATCAAGCTGCCCAAGTGTTTCCCGCCCCGCCACCATCTCCGTGCCCTAGCCACTGCTCTCTTCCCGCCACTTCCTCTCACCTCCTCCGTCCTCCTGTGACAGCCTCCGTCGCCCGCCACGCTTCCTCCCCCAAACGCCGCCTTCCCCAGGCCGGCCGCCACGGCGGCTTGGGTTTGCGCGAGACGCTCGTGCACGCGCGCCGCTAGATCAGCGGCAGTGAAGGTCCCCCGCCTCCTTCCCCTCCTGCTTCCCCTTCCCGGCGCTGAGGAAGACGGGCTGGCACCATCCCCTCCTGCTGTCTTCGGCGCGACTTCCCCCGGCGGCGCGGACTCGCCCGGCCCCTGCGACTTCTCGGCGGCGCGGACTCCCCCAATGACCGTGTCCTGTCTCAGTGAACTCCCCGGCGGCGCGAACTCCCCCAGCGACTTCCCGACGGCGCGAACCCTAGGAGGAGGCAGCTTGTGCTCGCCGACGGGTCCGGCGCTGGAGAACGGCACTCTCAGCACCAGGTCTGCAGCCTGACCGCAACCCTAACCGTTCATCTCTCTTTCTTTTTCCCCCGCCAGGTGTCTCAGTGTATTTTCTTGATGAATTAGTGACGAACTGGCAGTGATGTATTTAGGGTATTTTTGGTCAATCAGTAGTGGCAGTTAGTGCACTGGCCTCCTTTAATTTTGGGTTGCATCCCCTGTTAATAAGCCGTGTCTGTTTGAGATTATTCTGATTTTGTGCATTTTACAAATAGTTTGAGAATTCCTCGATTACTTGGTAGTTGACTATATCTATTTTGAGTAGTCCTGATCATGCTGCTGCCTAACTTTTCGGTTTAGCGACGAGGTGAAACACAATGTCGAATTTGATTTTGATAGATACTTTTGTGCTGACCTGATTACTGGCATGGAATAAGCTATTAAAAAGAATCCAAGCTATCAGCATATACCGGGGAAGGGATGATTGCCCATTTAATATTATGGAAATGTATATTCATCACATGATGTGACTAAGTTTATTGACTGCATGTGCTGGATCCACAGTAGAATCAGAAAAGAGCGCCTCTCATTTCACCATGTAGTCTCATGTGTATTTGGTCATCCTTGTGGTTATGGAGCTGCCCGGAGCAATGCTCACTTCTATTTAGTGACCTAGTAAATTATTATAGAAAAGCCACATGAAAGTTGTCTGGGTAAGAAGAGGAGCATATCCCTGTGCTTTTATGTCAATTGGTATTTATTTTGAGGATATTATAAAATCACTCTCTCTGCCATGATTTGAGAATATACAATTATACGTACTGTTGGCACACCAAAAGAATTCTAGTTATGCCATAATCTTTGTGGCCTAACACTTAACGGTGCTTAAACTTGTAACATACCATGATTTTTTTAGAAATAATAAGTCTAAGCCTTTTACAATATCTGTTTAGACATATAATTACTTTGTTGTTTCTCTCATCCAATTGTGCTATTTACTGTTCAGTCTTGATTTTGCCGTGGAATTTGTTATTTCCAATTTTCCATTCATTATTTGATGGGTTTTGTCCTGTTAGTGGGTAATATGTATGGATGTTGTTTTAGGATAATTAGCAAAGTCAGGATTTATGACCCCCTTTTTGGATTTTTCAGTTTGTCTCAGTCCGCGACTTCCTGGCGAAGCGAGCTGATCTGAACGCCCCCGCTCTCTGCTCCAGGTATGCCTCCGCTATCTGAACTTGGTTGTGCATGCTATTAGTTTCCTAGGAAATCAGATTTGCCATCTACTATAGGATGTGTCCTATTGACATTTAACTGTTGCCGTGACTTAAGGGTAAGTTTGAACAGTTGCTTCGTTTAATTCTTCTTGTCGCAGTCAAATACACAATCTGTAGCTAAGATCCAATATTTGCTCCATTTCTTTAAGAGTAGGATTGTCTCCTTCAAACATGGCTACCAAAGACTTCCGTACATAATCCCATGTTGACCTTTGCCTAGGATCTTTAGCTAGAAGCAAGCTTGCTATGCTGACAATAGCAAGTGGCAAACCACCACATTTCTTTAGAATACCAGTTAAGATCTCTTCTGGTACATCAGGGCAAGCTTGTTCCGTACCATATATTCTATGAACAAATAGTGCTCGAGTCGTGCTCATTTAGTGTTTTCATCTCATAAACATTATCTTTATTGTTGCAACAGGCAATAGCAACAGAGTAAACCCTTGTAGTTATCACCACTCTACTACCACAATTATTTCCTAGGAAAACAGATTCAATAACTTTCCAATCCCATATATAAATCGATTACTATGAAGTACCTGCAAAAACAAATTGCATGGATTAGTAGTGAAGTCTTAGTACAGTTGGCAAAATGATACTATTTTACACTATATCAGTTCCTTTTATCTTATATTTATTTGCTACCTCATCCCTTTTACTGTCTACTGATGTCTTACCTCATTAAATGAGTATGAAATCCCACTGAAACTGGCTTTAGCCTTCAAGGTCATTCACACTTGCATTTTTAAAGCAATTTAATTCCCCCCCCTGCAACTGTGCAGTAGATCTGGTCCCCTGACCTGTTTACACTTTGCTTTAATCAATTTGTGCATGTATTATGTCTTTATTGTTTCCCTGTTTCCTACTAATAAGAAACAAATAGCAAGTGGCATCCATTTGCTATTATTAGGCGCAAGTGGCATCAATTTCAGCAAAAACGTAGTAGTACTTTTTCTTTGTTCTGTCATGACGGTTTCCTGTTTTGGCGATTTTAAGTATTAGAAATGCAGTTAGCATGATAGGTCCTTGATTTTTCTGTTATATTAGCTGCTAGAAAAGCCTTTCCCGCTAGCGCTGTTTGTGTACACTACTACAGAATGGACTTATTGTCCCGGGCGGTAACGGCCTTTAGTCCCGGTTACCGCGCCGGGACAACGATCCCGGGACTAAAGGTGCCACATTTAGTCCCGGGTCATCGAGCCGGGACTAAAGAGGTACTTTTAGTCCCGGTTGGTGTTACCAACCGGGACTAAAGGCTCTCCGGCCGAGCAAACGTGGCCGCACCCTTTAGTCCCGGTTGGTAACCCCAACCGGGACTAAAGGTTCCTTTTCTTTTTCTTTTTTTTTGTTTAATTTGTTTTCAGTTCAGTTACACATATTTGTTTAATATATAAAATGTTTTTATATACGTATTCTACGGTGCTAATATAAATACACGCACGCATATAATTACATCTAATTCTCATCTCGAGCATTATTATATTCGAATAAAGTATGAACATATATATATTATATATATATATATATGTATATATACAACACTTTCATAATCTTGTTCTCGAAAATAACGATATCAATAAACATTTAATTTACACCATTTATTCCTTAGGATCAAAGTAGAACTCGTCGTTGGGATTTAGCACTTTTTCTAGAAGAAATCCTGCTATTGACTCTTGAACTGCTTTCAGATGGTCCTTTTGTATGACCCTTCGTTTCAACCATTCAGTCTTGCATTTGAAATAAAAGGAAAAGTATTAATACATATATATATATATATTCATTTAAAAATAAATAAAAAATTGATATATACGTACTCTGAGGACATCTTTAGGAGTTCTTCTTATGTGCGCAGTGATAAATTCACAAACGTAGTATCCACACAAGTTATTACCTGGTTGCTGCCGCAAACACCACTGTACGAGAAGAAGATTATTCTCATCATCTTACACGTAAATTGAAGTACGATATAGTAATTAAACACATGGGGAAGTGTATATAGTACAACTTACTGGTATTTCAACTACATTAAGTGGTGCCTTGCAATCCTTGCGATGTTGCCGAATAAACTCTTTCCGAACCCTGTGCGACCAATAATGTACGATCGTTAATAAATTATGGCAAAGTCTATTCAATAATAGTTGTGCGCGAGAGATCGAAATTACCCCTGAATAATGTCTATCATATCTTGGTATAGTGCCCGCTCTTTTCTCAACGAGTCAAAGATTACTAACCGACTTGAGTTTAACTCAATGACAATGAGTATCCAGTGAAAACTGCATTGGTTTATACACACACGTACATGCATATAAGTTGTATTGATATTACATAAAATGTGTAGACTACATTATTATTAACACTTACTCAAAGTTGTACGGGAAAAGTATTGTTGTCTTGTCGTGCTGCTTCACGAAGAACATCATGATATTCTCCTGTGCTTCAGATACCCACCGCTCCTTGATAATAATACCAGTTTTGAATACAATATAAGGATCAATGAAGCCAACACTGGTGTCTTGTATTCTTTGGAGCTCTGACATCTGGAATCTGTATATAAATATAAGTTATATGTGAGGATAATTATATACACGTACGCATGGAAGTGAGTTTATTAAATAAAAGTAAGAATCACTTACAAACAAAAGGAGCTAATGATTGATTTGTCCAGAGCGTCCAAGTGGTATAGTTGATGCAATTCTTCGAAACTAATATGTAAGATGTCATCACCACGGAAGTAATGATGGTCTCTAAATCTGACAAAGATCCACTGCTCACCTCTGCCACACGCCTGCATGTACCACTTGTTGAGCAAGTACATTTATGTACCCAATTCATTCAGAGCGCAGCAGGTTGTACAGACTTTTGCCATATTTATAAGTCTTCCGGTATCAACTTTCGTGTTCGGATTGGAGCTTTGCTCAAATCAATTGATCCAAGGTTAAACCAAATATCTTCAAAAAAGCATTAAGGGCTTGAACCGACACTTCTCCGAGTTGTCCGGTCGATAGACTTCTATGTTGGAACCATATTCATTAGCAACAACAAGATTTTGCATTGGTTGCTTCATTGTCCGAGTGTGGGACATCCTTCCCCGATGCTCTTTTCCTTTTCTTATCTCGCATCAAGTGACTTCACGAGGGAGCGGTCATAGTCCGATAGTGGCGAAGGCTTCACGAAGTTCAATCATCTTTTTCTTGTGAGCATCGACCTTACGCCTCAAAGACATCTCGTGGTATGTAAAAATCACGGCTTCTCCTTAAGCTTCGCTTGACTCTTGTTTTTGATATCTATAAAAAATCTTTCACTTTTTTGTCTTCTTCACCGCTATTTGCTCATCGGTCTTTTCAGAAGTATTTCTTGAGAAATAACTCTTTTTCTCGTGGTCTTCTTTGCCGCGGGACCTTAGGCGTCTTTGTAGTTCGTCATTTGTGGAGGGGGTAGGGGCGGTGTTGGAGACCGGCGTGGAGGCGATGAGGTCGGTGTTGGTGGAGACCGACATGGAGGCGTTGGAGATCGTTGTGGAGGCGGTGGGGCGGTGTAGGAGTTGGAGATCGTTGTGGAGGCGATGGGGCTGGTGTAGGAGTTGGCGATCGCTGGTGGGGATGAAGTCGTCTACGCCCCAAGCGACTGTGTGATGAGATGGGGAATGAATGATTAGGCTAGGGTGGGGGAGACCTGCTACAAAAACAAGTTGTGTGTCAATTATTTTTGAAGCCAATAGAAAATTAATGGAAAATAATATTTCATTCACTTTCATTCGTACCTAGGGTGAGGTAGGAGAAGCGGTGGCGCCCAGAATGATGATGAAGCGTTTGCGCCATTGAATAAATGTCTTCTCCGCTTCTCCTAGTGTCTTCTCCCCATCACCGCCTTCAATGTCAAGAGGAACATTGCTGTAACCTTTGAGCACTCTATCGACCGAGACGCTAGCATATCCAGGTTGAATAACTGACCCATGGATTCTTGGTGTCTTCGTTCGGTCTATTGGAGATACAACCCCGATAGCCACCATGATTGATGCATTATTACCATCTAGAATGTGCAGCTCACATGTTGTTAGAGGCTCGGTAATGTCATCAACAGGAAAGCGCAACCCAGCGTCGTCTTGAATAACTGGCAGCTCCGTAGAAGCACAACTGCTTTCATCTGACCAACGGGGCTAATGGTGACTCCCGGCGTTGATTGCGATTGCATTTGACTCATTGCTAGCTGCACTTGCCTCTTGATCTCCTCCTGCATTCTTGCCTCAGGAGATTTTTCTCGTTCACATGATTCAAGCAATGCTTGTCGTAACTCATCAACAAATTGCTCCAATGCACGGATTCGTTCTGCCTCCTCATCCTTCTTTCTCTGGCGGCTTCTGTAGGTATCCTTGTCTGCTGGGAATGCGTGTGGCCATGGAACCGCCCCATAGCCTCTTGTTCGACCACCGTGTTCGGGATTCTCTAGGGCATATGTCAATTCATCCTTCTCTCTGTTGGGCTTGAAAACACCACTATCAGCTTCTTCCCTAGCACGAGCTAGTCTCTGTGTTGCTCTCTCAATTTTTTGGCGAAAATTAGCTTGCCGATTAATGCGGGTCTAGGCTTCCCCATGAGCGTGAGAACCAATTCTTCGCGTTGAGGCCGGTTCTTCTCTATTGTTTCGGTATGATTCCCTTGGCGAATCTCTCGCTTCTAGGTTCGCCACTTGGGAATAGCACTCCTATAACCACCTGATCCCATGCGATGATGGTATTGCTTCATCCGGGCATTCTACCGATTCCTCATCACACGTTCCTCACTTTGTCTTGAGATGTCTTGTATTCTACGAAGGCATCCCAATGGGACTCAACTTGACAAACGCCTTAGCATTGAAATCCGCGTAGCATTCTTCAAGATAAACTTTTTATACAATGTCTTCTTCCAACTCGGAACAATGTTGCCATCTTCTTCATTGTCCAATCCCTCACTAGCTCCTTCAAAGCATCATCTCGCTTGTAATGTGAAATCTTGATGATATCTCTCCAAGCTAGGTTCTTGTCACGATCGGATACAAAACTAACATTAGGAGCGGATATCTTCGCTTTCATTCACGAGCACTAATCGGGATCCTATCCTTACAATGAACCCACATTGATTGACATATGTCCGAGCATGTGGTCCCAATGGTTTACCGGTGTCGATTGTCGAATTCGATATTATGAAATGGCCCTCTAATGGCTTTTTTGGCCCTTGGACTTTCCTACTTTTGTCGGTGGTTGATGTAGATCCGTAGACCGGCTACATGAGTAGAAACACAACGATTAACAACAAATATACGTGCGCATGCATCTATAAGAGATGATAGATAATCGAATATACCTTGCCGATTATTTTCTTCTTGCGACAATTTGTTGATCTTCAACCACCGGCATATTCGGGATATCCTCATAATCGACAAAAGTCATCGACTCATGTCATCTACATCCACATTGGTGCCGACGTTGATAATATCCGCCATTATGTCATCATCCGGAGCAGCCATTTGTATCTTCAAGATAACACATAGATGGAATTATTATGGTACATAACATAAGTACATGTGATAACACATATAGAATTACTAAATCCAATTAAATATAATAACACATAATATTTCATAAGGATAAACAATAATAAGGTATAGGCTTTGGAATCGAATCAAAACACTTTCGATCCAAAAATGAAATAAGTACATGTATATATATACACATAGAATGATACAATATATTTTCTCTCTCTCTCAACACATAGAAATAAGTGCATATGTCTATATCTCTAGATATGCATGTGATAACACATAGAATGTCTCTCTAGATACAATTTTCTCTCTCTCTCAACACATGAAAATAAGTACATGTATATATACATATAGAAATAATTAAGTACATATGTATACATATAGAATAATCTCTCTCTAGATATATATAGAGAGATAGAATATATAATTACTAAATCCAATTAAATAAATCTAACATGAAATTAGATAATTAAACTAGTAATAGATAATACATTTTAATCTAACATATATCAAAAACTATAATAAAAAACTATCTAAAAAACTATCTACATAAAGTACTAATTAAATTTTAATACATTTAAATCTAACATATATCAAAAACTATCTAAAAAACTAACTAAAAATTAACAATAAACTACTAATTAAATTTTAATACATTTTAATCTAACATATATATCAAAAACTATCTAACATTTTAATACTTTGTCGAGGCATTTAACATTAAACTACTAATTAAATCTAACATTTTAATCTAACATATATATATGCCGAGAGCATGCAGCTAGCTAGCAGGTTGGGGTGGATGATGCATGGGGTCGGCAGGCACGACATCTTGGCTGGCCACAGGGCCGAGCTGAGCACCTCGCGCGAGGACGACGTACGGCGGAGACGGCGGGGCTCGGCAACGACGGCCAGGGAAGCGGTACGTCGGCGATGGAGGGTGGGCTCGGGTCTTGCGACGGAGAGACGGATCTGGCGTGAGACGACGCGATGGCGATGCGGGCCGGGCGGATGGCGTGGCTGGGCGGGGGTAGAAGAGGAATGCGGCGCGGCAGAGACGAGCTCGACGGCCGGGCGGGGCTGGGCGACGGAGGCGAGATCGAAGATGGCGCGGTGGCGGTGGCGATGATCGACGTGTAGATCGAAAAGTAGAAGATGAAACCGTTCGATATATATAGGCCGGGACTAAAGGACATTTAGTCCCGGCTGGTAAGACTAACCGCGACTAAATGTCCAACCCTTTAGTCCCGGCTCGCCTTACAAGCCGGGACTAAAGGCTTTTAGTCCCGTTGGTGTTACCACCGGGACTAAAAAATATTTTTTGGTGGCACACAAATTGCCGCCCACCCTTTAGTTCCGGTTCTTGGTCTCAGGCCGGGACCAAGGCTGAAAATTTTGGCAACCCGCCAGCGTAATTGGAAAGGCCTGGGATTTTGATTTTGTTTAATACTAGGTTAATCAATTAATTCCATAGCAACTTCAATAGTTTGCAATATTTATTTTAAAAAATACTATTGATTAACTAATTATTTATTGTAAATAGAAAAATTTTGTAACCTAAAGTTTTTAATTTCTTTTATGAATATAGAATATAAATGTTACTAATACTAAGTATTTTGTTAATGCAAAAATATATTTGCAACTTAAAATTAATAAAACTAATATTATTCGATAGGAAATTTATTATTACATTATTGTAACGTCAATGTTTCAATTTTTTCTCGGTTTTTGACCAAAATTGACAGGAAATTTTTGTTGAACCTATAAAAATAAAGAAAATATAGTATTTTTTGTTCTACAACTTTCTCAAATGAAAAAATGTCCTATATAATGATTGTAGATATTGATGAGCTGAATAAACTTGGTATTCAAAACTTTTCAATTTGAGACAATCTAGGGTTCCGAAAACTAGTTAGTAGGCGTCGAAATTTAAAAATCACAAATTTGAACCGTCCAAACTTTCTCAAATCGAAAGTTGACCAAAACAACAATTCTACATCTTTTTGAGTTTAACAAACTTGGTATTCAAAACTTTTCAATTTGAAGTCATTTATAGTTCATAATACTAGAGTCAAAGTGTTGTTTTTTCATTTGACCAAATTTGACTTGGTCAAACTTGCTCAAATGAGACACTAAATGACCTCAGATGAAAAAACTCTGAATACCAAGTTTGATAATCTCAGCAAGATCTATAATTGTTACATATCTCATTTTCTCATTTGAGAAATTTTTATCAAACACTAGTCACAACTTCTTGAATCTCAGACTTTCTAAAAACATGTGACACACTGGTGAAATTTAAACTACATTTTGTTCAAGCTTTCTTAAATGAAAAATGGCCTATATAAGGATTGTAAATATTGATGAGATAAACAAACTTGGTATTCAAAACTTTTTAATTTGAGACAATCTAGGGTTCCGAAAACTAGTTTGTAGGTGTCGAAATTTAAAAATCACAAATTTGAACCGTCCAAACTTTCTCAAATGGAAAGTTGACCAAAACAACAATTGTAGATCTTTCTGAGTTTAACAAACTTGGTATTCAAAACTTTTCAATTTGAAGTCATTTAGAGTTCATAATACTAGAGTCAAAGTGTTGTTTTTTTCATTTGACCAAATTTGACTTGGTCAAACTTGCTCAAATGAGACAAATAATGACCTCAGATGAAAAAACTCTGAATACCAAGTTTGATAATCTCAGCAAGATCTACAATTTTTACATAGCTCATTTTCCCATTTGAGAAATTTTTATCAAACACTAGTCACAACTTCTTGAATCTCATATAGACTTTCTAAAACTATGTCACACACTCGTGAAATTTGAACTACATTTTGTTCAAGCTTTCTCAAATGAAAAAATGGCCTATATAAGGATTGTATATATTGATGAGATGAACAAACTTGGTATTCAAAACTTCTCAATTTGAGACAATCTAGGATTCCAAAACCTAGTTTGTAGGCGTCGAAATTTAAAAATCACAAATTTGAACCGTCCAAACTTTCTCAAATGGAAAGTTGACCAAAACAAGAATTCTATATCTTTTTGAGTTTAACAAACTTGGTATTCAAAACTTTTCAATTTGAAGTCATTTATAGTTCATAATACTAGAGTCAAAGTGTTGTTTTTTCATTTGACCAAATTTGACTTGGTCAAACTTGCTCAAATGAGACACTAAATGATCTCAGATGAAAAAACTCTGAATACCAAGTTTGATAATCTCAGCAAGATCTATAATTGTAACATAGCTCATTTTCCCATTTGAGAAATTTTTATCAAACACTAGTCACAACTTTTTGAATCTCATATAGACTTTCTAAAACAATGTCACACACTTGTGAAATTTGAACTACATTTTGTTCAAGCTTTCTCAAATAAAAAATGGCCTATATAAGGATTGTAGATATTGATGAGATGAACAAACTTGGTATTCAAAACTTTTCAATTTGATACAATCTAGGGTTCCGAAAACTAGTTTGTAGGCGTCGAAATTTAAAAATCACAAATTTGAACCATCCAAACTTTCTCAAATGGAAAGTTGACCAAAACAACAATTGTAGATCTTTTTGAGTTTAACAAACTTGGTATTCAAAACTTTTCAATTTGAAGTCATTTAGAGTTCATAATACTAGAGTCAAAGTGTTGTTTTTTCATTTGACCAAATTTGACTTGGTCAAACTTGCTCAAATGAGACACTAAATGACCTCAGATGAAAAAACTCTGAATACCAAGTTTGAAGTCATAACATATTACATAATATATTAAACATGCATCGTTGTATCATGCGGGCACAATAGTGAATTTCTTCTTGACGTATGACCCTTGGTTATGATCTTGTCGTAACCATGGAGTGTCTTCATCATTTAACATGATGCTTGGATCTTTCTTCACTATGAAGGGTGGAATTCGGACATTTCTTTCGTAATCTTCTGACATGTCTGACTTGTCTTCAATTCCCACTATATTTATTTTCCTAGAAAGAATTATGTGGCGCTTTGGCTCATTGATCATTGAGTTGATGTCTTCGTTTTTTCCTCTCTTTGATTTTGTAGACATGTCTTTCACATAGAACACCTGACTCACATCGGCAGCAAGGACGAATGGTTCCTCTTTGTACCCAATATTATTGAGGTCCACTGTTGTCATTCCATACCCTTTGTCGATTGTTACCCCTCCTCCGGTGAGCTTCACCCATTGGCACCGGAACAAAGGGACTTTAAAATTAGGTGCGTAGTCTAGTTCCTATATCTCTTCTATGCGGCCATAATATGTTTGTATATTCCCATTTGGATCTGTGCCATCTATGTGAACAACACTATTTTGATTGGTGCTCCTTTTATCTTGGGCAACTGTGTAAAATGTATTCCCATTTATCTCGTACCCTTGGTACGTGAGGATATGCCACGATGGCTGCCTTGCCAACAAATACAGTTGCTCATCAATATTGTCATCTCCTTGACATTCTTTTCACAACCAACCACTGAAACTTTCCATGTGCTGACGCCTAATCCAAGCTTCAGTCTTCCCTAGAAACTTGGATCGTAAGAACTCCTTATGTATCTCGATGTACAGATGCACCAATGACGAGTTCTGAAGAACTGTGTAGTGTGCTTTATTGAAATAATCGTCTTCCATGCCGATATATGTTTTCTTCCTAAAGTTCCTTTACCATCGAGTCTCCCCTCGTGTCGTGATTCGGGAACGCCAATCGGGCAAGGTCGGAATAAAGTCAACACGTAACTCAATGACCTCCTCTGCTCCATAGCCCTCGACGATGCTTCCTTCGTGGCTTAGAACGGACTTTCACATATTTCTTTAAGACTCCTATAAACCTCTCGAAGGGGAACATGTTATGTAAGAACACAGGTCCAAGAATACTAATCTCCTTCATCAAATGAACTAGGAGGTGTGTCATGATATTAAAGAAGGATGGAGGAACACCAACTCAAAGTCGACAAGACATTGAACCACATCATTCTAGAGTAGCTAGTTCCACCGGGATTGATTGCCTTCTAAGAAATTGCATTGAGGAATGCACATAGCTTCACGGTGGCTAGACGTACATGTGGAGGTAGAATTCCTCTTAAAGCAACTGGAAGCAATTGCGTCATAAGCACGTGGCAGTCGTGGGACTTTAAGTTTAGGAATTTCTTATCTGGCACATTTATTATACCCTTTATATTGGAGGAGAATCCTGATGGGACCTTGATGCTGCTTAGACATTCGAACATGCTGTTCGTCTCTTCTTTGCTAAGCGTGTAGCTAGCAGGACTTAAGTAATGACGTCCATCATCTGTCTTCTCTGGATGAAGGTTGTCTTGTTCTTTCATGCCCTGCAAGTCCTGGCGTGCTTCAAGTGAATCCTTTGGCTTCCCATACACACCCATGAATCCTAACAGGTTCACATAAAGATTCTTTATCAGGTGCATCACGTCGATTGCGTTGTGGACCTCTAGGACTTGCCAATAGGGTAGCTCCCAAAAGATGGACTTCTTCTTCCACATGGGTGCGTATCCCTTAGCATCTTTGAGAACAGATTCACTGCCTTGTCCCTTTCCAAATACTACTTTCACATCCTTGACCATTGCGAGTACATCTTCCCCGGTTCAGTTATGAGGCTTCTTCCGGTGGTCTGGCTTACCTTTAAAATGCTTCCCTTTCTTTCTTACTTGATGATTCAAAGGAAGGAATCGACGATGGCCAAGGTACACGACCTTTCAACATCTTTTCAAATATATACTGTCAAGGTCATCAAAACAATGTGTGCATGCATTATATCCTTTGTTTGTCTGACCTAAAAGATTACTTAAAGCAGGCCAATCATTGATTGTTACGAACAACATTGCTCGTAGGTCAAAGTGTTCTTGTTTGTACTCATCCTAGACATGTACACCTGGTTTGTTCCATAAAACTAGAAGTTCTTCAACTAATGGCTTCAGATAGACATCAATATCGTTGCCAGGTTGCCTCGGACCTTGGATGAGGATCGACATCATAATGAACTTCCGCTTCATGCATAACCATGGAGGAAGGTTGTAGATACATAGAGTAACTGGCCAAGTGCTATGACTAGTGCTCTGCTCTCCAAAAGGATTCATACCATCTGTACTTAAGGCGAACCTTAAGTTTCTAGCCTCATTTGCAAACTCTGGAAATTCCCTATCTATCGCTCTCCACTGGGACCCATCAGCTGGGTGTCTCAGCATATTGTCTACCTTACGGTCTTCTTTATACCACCGCAACAACTTTGCATGGTCTTTATTTCTGAACAAACGTTTTAAGCATGGTATTATAGGAGCATACCACATAACCTTGGCAGGGATTTTATTTCTAGGACGTTGTTCACCCTCGACGTCACCAGGATCATCGCGCCTGATCTTATACCGTGATGCTTTACATACCGGGCATTCATCCAAATTCTCGTATTCATTGCCATGGTAGAGGATGCAGATCATTAGGACATGCATGTATCTTACGGATTTTAATCCAAAAGGCGGATAACCTTTTTTGCTTCGTGCGTAGTGGTGGGCAATTCATTTGTCTTCTAAGCATCTTCTTTATGAGGTTCAATAAATTCCCAAATGCCTTGTCGGATACACCATTCTTTGCCTTCCACCGTAGCAATTCCAAAGTGTTGTACCCAACTTTTTTGCCCTCTTCGCCATCGGGTATAGCAACTTCCTATGATCCTCAAGCATGCGCTCGAACTTAACTTTCTCTTTTTCACTTTCCCATTCTTATTGTGCATCACGAATGGCATCACCAAGAGCATCACCGAGATCATCTTCTACCGCTACCTCTTCTTCATCTCCCCCATTGTAGTATCATCAAAGGCACCATCTTGAGCAATAATGTCATCGGTGTCTAAATCTTCTCCTTCACCTTCTACCATCATGACCCCGCTTTCTCCATGCTTAGTCCAACATATATAGTTTGACATGAAACCCGACTTAAGCAAATGTGAATGAAGACTCATTGAGCTTGAATATTCCTTTAAATTCTTACATAGGGCACATGGACAAAGACATGAAACCATCCCGCTTATTTGCCTCGGCCACACCTAAGAAATAGTGCAAGCCCTCAATAAAGTCTTGGGAGCGCGGCGATCAAGATTGTACATCCAATGGCGTGACATAATCAGATTACCGACAAATTATGAAAACCTTGAACATAATTAAGTATTTTATTACACAACATAGATGACACACACACGGTTGATTAATTAACTAAGCACTGGCTACAACGTAAGCAATCCCAACTATCACTAAACAAACTAAAACTACAATGCACTTCAATAACATAATTATTTCGTGATCGACGCAAACTAAAAAGACAAATCATTCTTCCATTGAATATCAATAAGCTTCTCCTGCTTGGCTCATCGCCTCATCAAAGAAGCCGAATTAATTCTTTCGTATGTAGCATAAATCTTCCTCCCAGTACCAACCATCGCATCCATTACCCTCCCACTTTGAAATTAAAGCCAAAAAATATTTAGTCAAAAATATTCAAGAAAAGCAGTCAATTAGCCATAATAATCAAATACGTAAGAAACTCACATCGCGATCCGGGCACTTGTAGAAAACACGACCCTTGTTGGGTCCCTGTCTCTTGACTCGGTACTCCATCACAATCTTCCGCTTACTTGCTTGCCGCAGATAATGAGAGGGAGTTCGCCCTCAATCGCTTTACTGCAACCGAACGAGAGGCCGAGGATCCGGTACCAGTTGTCATCTACTTTCTATACTTATTTTTGCAAACTACTATAAATTTCACATTTTCTAAAATAATATATTTAAACAAAACTAAAATTATTTATTTATTTAACTAAACCATGAAATATGTACTATGTATAATAGTAAAATACCAAACTATCAAGTGATTTTACTATTGTAAATCATCATGTGATTTTGAGCTAAAAATGACATAGAAATCACATAGCTCAAAAACATGTTTCAATAAATAACTATCCATACTAGTTGACCTTGCTTACGTGATCATCTCGGCGAGCATTTCTCCACCGGACGGCACCGTACTTGGCCAAGGAAGAGCTCCGATTCTACGAGGAAGGGAACACGGTCTTCCACGACCGTTGCCTCTCTCCCTCGTAGAATCAAAGCTCCTCCTTGACGTCCGTTACCGCTCGGCAGAGAAAATGCTCGCCGAGATGATCACGGTCCGCAAGTTCAACTAGTACGGATTTTCTACAATTTTCTAAGTTTTTCATTTCATGGAAAAATTAATTCTAAGATCACGTAAGCCGCCGGGGACGAGGATGGCGCGTGCTCCAGCGAGGACGAGCGAGGCGTGATTTTGATGAACTAATTTAACTTTTGTTTATCCAAACATATATGCAAATCATCATGTGATTTTGAGCGACGGCGGCTAGGGTTTGCGAGAGACGCTCGTGCACGCGCGCCGCCGGATCAGCGGCAGTGAAGGTCACCCGCCTCCTTCCCCTCCCGCTTCCCCTTCCCGGCGTTGAGGAAGACGGGCTGTCACCATCCCCTCCTGCTGTCTTCGGCGCGACTTCCCCCGGCGGCGCGGACTCGCCCGGCCCCTGCGACTTCTCGGCGGCGCGAACTCCCCCAGCGACCGTGTCCTGTCTCAGTGAACTCCCCGGCGGCGCGAACTCCCCCAGCGACTTCCCGACGGCGCGAACCCTAGGAGGAGGCAGCTTGTGCTCGCCGACGGGTCCGGCGCTGGAGAACGGCACTCTCAGCACCAGGTCTGCAGCCTGACCGCAACCCTAACCGTTCATCTCTCTTTCTTTTTCCCCCGCCAGGTGTCTCAGTGTATTTTCTTGATGAATTAGTGACGAACTGGCAGTGATGTATTTAGGGTATTTTTGGTCAATCAGTAGTGGCAGTTAGTGCACTGGCCTCCTTTAATTTTGGGTTGCATCCCCTGTTAATAAGCCGTGTCTGTTTGAGATTATTCTGATTTTGTGCATTTTACAAATAGTTTGAGAATTCCTCGATTACTTGGTAGTTGACTATATCTATTTTGAGTAGTCCTGATCATGCTGCTGCCTAACTTTTCGGTTTAGCGACGAGGTGAAACACAATGTCGAATTTGATTTTGATAGATACTTTTGTGCTGACCTGATTACTGGCATGGAATAAGCTATTAAAAAGAATCCAAGCTATCAGCATATACCGGGGAAGGGATGATTGCCCATTTAATATTATGGAAATGTATATTCATCACATGATGTGACTAAGTTTATTGACTGCATGTGCTGGATCCACAGTAGAATCAGAAAAGAGCGCCTCTCATTTCACCATGTAGTCTCATGTGTATTTGGTCATCCTTGTGGTTATGGAGCTGCCCGGAGCAATGCTCACTTCTATTTAGTGACCTAGTAAATTATTATAGAAAAGCCACATGAAAGTTGTCTGGGTAAGAAGAGGAGCATATCCCTGTGCTTTTATGTCAATTGGTATTTATTTTGAGGATATTATAAAATCACTCTCTCTGCCATGATTTGAGAATATACAATTATACGTACTGTTGGCACACCAAAAGAATTCTAGTTATGCCATAATCTTTGTGGCCTAACACTTAACGGTGCTTAAACTTGTAACATACCATGATTTTTTTAGAAATAATAAGTCTAAGCCTTTTACAATATCTGTTTAGACATATAATTACTTTGTTGTTTCTCTCATCCAATTGTGCTATTTACTGTTCAGTCTTGATTTTGCCGTGGAATTTGTTATTTCCAATTTTCCATTCATTATTTGATGGGTGCTGTCCTGTTAGTGGGTAATATGTATGGATGTTGTTTTAGGATAATTAGCAAAGTCAGGATTTATGACCCCCTTTTTGGATTTTTCAGTTTGTCTCAGTCCGCGACTTCCTGGCGAAGCGAGCTGATCTGAACGCCCCCGCTCTCTGCTCCAGGTATGCCTCCGCTATCTGAACTTGGTTGTGCATGCTATTAGTTTCCTAGGAAATCAGATTTGCCATCTACTATAGGATGTGTCCTATTGACATTTAACTGTTGCCGTGACTTAAGGGTAAGTTTGAACAGTTGCTTCGTTTAATTCTTCTTGTCACAGTCAAATACACAATCTGTAGCTAAGATCCAATATTTGCTCCATTTCTTTAAGAGTAGGATTGTCTCCTTCAAACATGGCTACCAAAGACTTCCTTACATAATCCCATGTTGACCTTTGCCTAGGATCTTTAGCTAGAAGCAAGCTTGCTATGCTGACAATAGCAAGTGGCAAACCACCACATTTCTTTAGAATACGAGTTAAGATCTCTTCTGGTACATCAGGACAAGCTTCTTCCGTACCATATATTCTATGAACAAATAGTGCTCGAGTCGTGCTCATTTAGTGTTTTCATCTCATAAACATTATCTTTATTGTTGCAACAGGCAATAGCAACAGAGTAAACCCTTGTAGTTATCACCACTCTACTACCACAATTATTTCCTAGGAAAACAGATTCAATAACTTTCCAATCCCATATATCGTCGATTACTATGAAGTACCTGCAAAAACAAATTGCATGGATTAGTAGTGAAGTCTTAGTACAGTTGGCAAAATGATACTATTTTACACTATATCAGTTCCTTTTATCTTATATTTATTTGCTACCTCATCCCTTTTACTGTCTACTGATGTCTTACCTCATTAAATGAGTATGAAATCCCACTGAAACTGGCTTTAGCCTTCAAGGTCATTCACACTTGCATTTTTAAAGCAATTTAATTCCCCCCCTGCAACTGTGCAGTAGATCTGGTCCCCTGACCTGTTTACACTTTGCTTTAATCAATTTGTGCATGTATTATGTCTTTATTGTTTCCCTGTTTCCTACTAATAAGAAACAAATAGCAAGTGGCATCCATTTGCTATTATTAGGCGCAAGTGGCATCAATTTCAGCAAAAACGTAGTAGTACTTTTTCTTTGTTCTGTTATGACGGTTTCCTGTTTTGGTGATTTTAAGTATTAGAAATGCAGTTAGCATGATAGGTGCTTGATTTTTCTGTTATATTAGCTGCTAGAAAAGCCTTTCCCGCTAGCGCTGTTTGTGTAACCAAAAGTATGTTGTTTCTTTTGCTGTGGCCACTGCCGTCACCTTTAGCAGGGTCATCAGGGAGGTGACTGATGAGGTGTTCATTTGTTTGTTTTGCTTCGAAGCGGGTTTTGGTGGGATGACAGAGACGGCGTGCAAATACAGACGCACGCTAGTTGCTAACTTGCTACCCTCCTCGGCTCCTCCCCTGTGCTACCCTCCTCTCCTCTATTTTTGCCACATTTCCTATCCTCTATGTTTGGGAAGCAGCAGTTGCTTTTTTTTACACCTTTTCCTCTCTATGTTTGTTAAGCAGCTGTTGCTTTTTTTGCCAAATCTCCCCTCTCTTCTTCTCTCCATTGTTTTGCCGATGATGAAATTGTCCAAGTCCATACATTATATGGAATATGAGCTGATGATCAAGAACTTGTGAGGAACTTGGCATCATTAGCAGCCACCCCTATATTACCTCCTCCTCTTTTCTCTGTTATGATATCTTGATGCTTCAAGTTCAAGATCAGATGATGATTGACATGTTTTTGAGGCCTCTACTACTGCTACTACTCGTTTTTTTGATATATTATTGTTTTATAGTACTACTTTGGTTTATAGACCTTTTTGATTTCTTATACCTTCTCGCGTACCTAAAACACACTTTTTTGCATCTATTAGAACAAAGCGCGAAATAATATCGCGGACACCAGACAGTGTAGCCCGATGCCCCGAGCATGATGAGCAGCCAACCTATGAGGAGCAAACACTAGAGGACTAGCTTACTCAGGAGTAGTTCGATAGCGTGGTAGAAAAGGATCTAGAAGTGATGCTTACTCAGGAGCAGTGTGACGAGGAGGAAGGGGGAGCAGATGGAAGAGTAGGAGAGGCTGCTGAAGGCGAAGAAGTTGATGATGATGAGGAGGAGGGGGACTCAGAAGAGAGATATGTAAGTCCCGAGGATCCTTTCCCACGTGAAGCCAGAAGGAGGCCAACGGAGGAAGATTTGGACAAGGATTTTGACCCGAACGAGAAGGTAGGGAAAAAGCCTTAGCTTGTAAATTTTGCTAAAGCTTTGGCTATGTTACCTCTACTAACACTTTGACCTGTCGTATATATAGATCCCTCCTGAAACTCAGAAAAGACAACATCGACGTCTGTGACATCTCGCTGGATAAGACGGGGTAGAGGAAAGGAGAGCAGAGGCAACAGCCACAGAGATGAACATTGAGGCCTCTGCTCCACAACCTCAAGACACAACCACGACTACCAAGCCTAAGAGAAAACGAGGGGATAGAAAAGCAAATCTATATCCAGATAAGGCATGCTATGTGATAACAGAGGTCGGGCCAGCAGGGGAGATCCTTGAGCCGAAAGGACTTAAGAGGACGATTCCGTAATGCGATCGGGGCCCTAGTAAGAGAAAAATTGAACCCAGCAATCCATAACTGGAAAGAGGTACCAGAGAACAAAAAGGATAAACTATGGGATAGGCAGCTGAAGCTCAATTTTAGATTTTCAGAGGGTAAGCACGAACTGGTAAAAAAAATGCTTTCAGGACGATGGGAGAGTCATTCCGCCGTTGGAGGTCGGAGCTCAACAAGAAGTATATCCAAAAGGGGTTAACTCCCTTCAACGAGTTCGGCAAAATAACTCCTAGTCAATGGGAGGAGCTCGTGGCTCAGAAGACTTCACCGGAGGCATTGGAGCTCTGTGCCCGTAACACCGAGCTGGCGAAGAGGAACAAACACCACCATAATTTAGGCCCCGGTGGCTACTATGCAAAGGAAGAGCAGTTTAGGAAGATGGATGAAGAGGCCGTAGCTGCTAGGAATATCGATGTGACGAATTTGAAGGTACGCTCAAGGAATTGGATATATGCGAGGAGTACAGAATCATCCGGCGGTACTCTTAAGTTTGATAAGCTGAAGACCCAAGAGGCAATATCAAGGATACTGAAATATGCTGAAGACAAGGAGAAGGGCTCATTCAATCCTTCCAGAGAGAGGGACGAGCTTAGCCTTGGCTTGGGAAACAAGGAGCACACAGGACGCACCAGGGGGCTAGGGAAAAGGACGACCTGGAAGCAAGGATTCGAAGAGGACATGCACATGTACAAGAAACATGGTAGAGACCAGGAGACTAATCTTGAGCTCCAAGTGAAGGCTCTAGTTGCGAAGGCACTGGAGGAGCAAGGACTGTCTATGGAGCCACGGATATTAAAGATGTCGCTGGGAGAACTGGCATTAGTTGGTAGCCCTCTGAAAGTTTCTACCAGCCAAGGTTCCACTATAGCCACAACCCCCGTTGATCGCATACGAGAACCAACTAGTTGCACCTTGGTGTTTCTCAGCGGCCGACAGAACACCGTGATGGAGGTGGCAATGGGTGTGGCACATCCTCCCGGTGGCTTACACCACAATAATAAGGTACCGCCGGACTACACTAGGGCGAGGTGCATACCGTGAAGCCTGAGTTCATGCAGTGGAGGATAGACTACGCAACTCCCAAGGGGCTAGTGTTACTCGGAGACGTTATGGGGTAGTTCATCCTCTGGCACAAACAGGACATTATATTGACTGCTTCTTCGCCGCCTCCCCCTCTCCCAAATTTGGAGCGAGTTGTTGAGGTCGGGGAGATATTTTCACCATCTCGTGACCACCACATTCCTGAGATGCCACATTCTACCCCGCCTCCTAGCGAGCATGTGCCTAATGAGATGCCACAACCTTCTCCAGCTCGTACCGAGTAAGTGCATGATGAGATGCCACAGTCTTCTCAACAAGCACATCCGATACATGAACAACGAGTGCCTCCTGAAGAAGGTGATGCACAAGAAGATGAGGATGTGCCTGAATAGGAACTTCGAAAGAAGCATCCAATCATCATAAGGCCAGTTTATGTTCCGATGAAAGACGTCTCATCGGTGTCTAAGTGGTATTCCCATGACCAGTTCAAGCCTGAGAACCAAGTTAAAAAAGTCCCATCATGGGGTTCTGAGGAGGCCATCACTAGCAAACTCCACCAAATTGCAAAGAAGTATCCAAATGTTGATGCCATCAAATGGTCAAAGGATTGCCCGAAAATATATGAAAGAGGCAAGCCCTTCCTACCAAACCGGGACATCCAGCGCCTACCACTTGGAATGAGAAGGTTCCATAATTGGTACTTGCGTGTTCTCCCAACGAGCATAGACCTCATACAAGCATGCTTCCCCACCGGCACATTTGGAAGCCCAGCTGGGAAAATTGTCTTTGACTTCAATGACATGCAGACATGCTTTCACCTGGGAGCAATGGAGATGAATCTAATTCGCACGTGGTACCTGTATGTCCTTGTCCTCCCGATATGATATGAATGTAATCTTTGAATTTTGTTGTAACTAACCCACGCCGTGATTTGTAGAATGCAGGTGCACATTGTCAAACAAATGCCAAGTGTGAAAGCCGGGTATATAGACCCTCAAGCTATAGCCCAAACAAATTTTAATTACCCTAAATAGTGAAAACTGGATGCCAAAGAGCTAGCTACTGCAAAGACTCTTCGGGAGAAAGAGCATAACCGTACGGCGAAACTAAAAGAAGATTCCCTTAAGGTTGCGGCATACATTGCCCTGGCTTTCAAAACTCTCCAACAACACTCTACTATATGGCTACCATACAACTTCGAGTAAGTTTAACTCTATACTTAAAGCTTTGTTCGATATATTTTATTCGATGTATAATTAAATCAATGCAGCAACCACTGGATTTGTATAGCCGTCGATGTCGGGAGGAGCATGGCATGGGTCTTTGATTCAATAGATAGGGACCCGGTGAAATACAATGACTTCATATCGATTCTCAAGACGTATACATATCGACAATCCTCATTAGCTTATATGTTTGTATACATACTTGTAACGTTCACTTTTGGATATTAACAAGTTGTATTTGCTAAAATAATTCGAACAAGGCATTTAGGTTCTATGTCACTAATCATCAAGGAAGGCATGATCCAGGAAGGAAGGAAAAGCTGGCTATAAAAACACTATGTGCGGTAAGTGTGACTTACTTCTTCAGTACTCCATTACATGGCTATCAAAAGCATTACTTAACATTTTCATATGTAAAACACATAGTGCCCTAAGCAGAAGCCTAGGAGTGTACATTGTGGATACTATATATGTTCTATGATGAGTAACACCGGTGCCTACAGGAGACACCCCTTAAGGGTAAGTTTGAACCTCTTCACTCGTAGTATAAAAATTTCGTGCATGGTATGAAATACTAAACCGAAACTTATTCTCTTGTAGTGAAAAGAAGAGAAAGGAATAAAAAGAGACCCATACAAGGATGACCAACTCTTAGAGCTCGTCAGCGACCTTTGCAACTTCATATTGGACCAGATTGTACACATCAAAGGCGCCTACCATGACCGAGAGTCTGACTTAGGTAGAAATCCTCAGTAGCAACACTTTCGTGAGACTGAAAGGCTAGCTCTAGGACGTTGATAACAATATTTATGGAATTTGTATATTTAATGATGGATTGTATATATTCTTGTGCTTATAATTGTAGTTTATATAATACTCTTGTGCTTGTAGTCTAAGGGGTTCGGAAGGCTGGTCGCGGGGCGTTCGGCAACGTGAACGCGGTTCGGAACATTGGTCGCGGGGCGTTCGGCAACGCGAACGCGGTTCGGAACGCTGGTTGCGGGGCGTTCGGCAACGCGAACGCGGTTCGGAACGTTTGTCGCGGGACGTTCAGCAACGCGAACGCTGGATGGAATACGCGGAAACAAACAGTGTTCTGTTCAAATTTGAATTGTAAATTTGAATTTTTTTTACGGGAAAACGTACTGTAGGGGCGGTTCTAGATTGAACCGCCCCTACAAACACGTATTATAGAGGCGGCTGGTACTACAGCCGCGAGTCGCCCCTACAAATACATGATTTATAAAGACGGTCGGGTAGGGGCGGCTGGCCAAACCGCCCCTACAGAGGGTTATAAGCCACCCCTAGAAAAACGTTTCTGCAGCAGTGGGATACAAATCCAACTACCCTGTTTAGAACTCAAGATAGCGTAACTACCGCAACATATAAAAACGCACTGACAATTAATATAAAAGTGGGATAATTATTGATATTCAAAATCAAGCTGCACAATTGTTGCTGCACAATTGTTTACTGTTGAGATGCTTAAGGTTGGTGACGACAATCTAAGATATATGAGGGTTCCACTTCCATGGCTATTGACACAAGCTAGGCTGCTCTGGATCCGTCATCCGTGGATCTGGTGCGCATCCGTCCATCCACCATGGCCGGCGGCAGCGGCGGCAACCGGAGCGCATGGAAGGCGGCCAGCATCGTGTTCCGCATCGCGACAGTGGCCCTCTGTCGCTGGCGTCAGCGATCATGACAGCGACCTCGACGCAGTGCATGTACCGGCAGGATGGCACCCCCGGCGGCACCGTCTCGTACAGCGATTACGGCTCCTTGAAGTAAGTAATTGCATGCCATGCATGCTTCCGTCCATCTCCGTTGTCCGGCCGTTCAGCATTAAGAAGACGCATGCCATGCCTGTCCTGTGTCTTGCTATGCATGCAGGCACCCACCTTGGAAGCAGGTATATACACACATACACACGAATGAAGCTAGTACTTCAATTATTTACTTTATTATATATATATATATATATATATATATATATATATATATATATATATATATATATATATATATATATACACACAGAGAGAGACACACACGCACACACACAGAGAGTAAATTCTTAATTCCGTCGTTCAATTGAAGCTACTTTATTTACGTGTTTGCTGCTGCACCCACACTTGATGCCGAGACGACGACTGCGGCTGGCGATGGCAAGCTGCATACATGCTTATATATACTGTGAATCACCCTGAGCATTCGGTTAATCGAAACCGATCGGTTCAGTTCTTCGATTTCTTGATAAATTCGGTTCCTTAAGAAATAGTAACTGATCGATTCTTTTGAAATCTAGGAACCAACCAATTTCGGTTTCGGTTAATTCGGTTCGGTTCCGGTTATGACCGAACTAACCGAGGTGCTAGGAACAGAGAAAAAAATTCACAGAATCGCACATCCAAGTTACAAGAGCAACACAAATCACTAATTCCAGCAGCGATGAAGAACAAAGCATCGGTTTCTAGGTTACAGATCGAAAAACACGTCTCCTTGCTCGCCCGCGCCTGCGGCCCTGCGTGGTGCGCACCACCTCGCCTGTGGCCCGCGCCTCGCCCTGCTCGCCGCTTGCCTAGCTCGCCGCCACGTGGCTCCCTATCTCACGTGCTGCCGTCGGATGCATGACGAAAGAGAGAGGCATGGGGCCATGCCGAAGCGGCGGAGCCGCCGGATCTGAGAGTTGAGGGAAGGAGGGGAAGGGAGATTGGCTACGCCATGGCCAAGCCGCCCGTGCGCTTCGCCTCCGCGTCTGTGTGACGTGCAGCCGAGGAGCACCGCCTCCGCGTGATGCGCCGCCGCCGCGGCTTGCCTTCGCACCTTCACGGGCAGGGGAGGGGAGTGGGGAGCAGCGGGATTGGGGGCAGCAAGGAGGGGAGTGGGGAGCGGCGGGGCAGCGAGGAGGGGAGTGGGGAGCGGGGATTAGGGGCGTGGGGCAGGCGGGGTGGGATGTGAGGGGCAGTGGGTGAGGGGAGTAGGAATTTATACCTAGGGTTGTACCTCTGTATTGGGCTGGGCCGTATTCTTATGGGCCTTTAGACTGACTATAGTTATTTTGGATATTTCGGTTAACCGAACACTAGAACTGAAATAACCGTAGTAATTTCGGTTCTTCAGAACCTGGAACCGAACCTGGGACCGAATATTTCGGTTTCGGTTACTTCGGTTTCGGTTTCGGTTCCGGTTATTTCGGTTCGGTTCTCGGTTCTCAGTTATTTTTGCCCAGACTGAGGTGCCAGTCTCGCGTGCAAGCATGCAACCTAGATGTCATATCATACAATAATTCCCTATAAACAACACATTTTCTCGTCGAGATTACACAAACCACCCTTCACATCGGCATGGTAGTATTAGTAAGTCAGCAGCATGATAAAAAAACTGTGTTGGGCAGTGAATGTTAGTTCTGTAGTAGTTATAAAACAGAGGGCTTACGACTAAAATATGTGTGTATTTAAAAATAAATAAATTTGTCTAAAATTACAAAATACATAAATTGTTGTACTGATATAGTTAAAATTGAATCGTCATTGAGAACATATATGATTCATTAAGGGAATATTTTCCTTGATTGCTAAACTATGAAAATATATATTTATTACTCGTGTACTCATGAATGTATATTTAACCGGTATACATGGAGGCACGCAACAACATTTGTAATGGCAAAAACGGGTAATTTGTAAACATATGGCATAGTTATATACTTAACTGGTCTATATGAGAAGGTGATTTGTGCTTTAAGTGTTCCTATGATGCACGTTCGTTGCAGAATAAACATTCTGTGCGGCCGATTAACCTTTATGAGTGGTCTGCGAGGCGCAGTGTCGGTAGTTCGCCTTCAATCTTGTAGTTCACCCTTATCACTTAACTTATGTAGAATTCATGTTTTTGTTCTAATTCAACTTTCTATGACGTTGACCAAGTTTATAGAAATATATGTTGATATCTCCAATACCAAATAAGTGTACTGCATTACTTATTACATGGTAGATTAAATGAAACTAATCTAGTGTTACATTTGTCTATAAATAGACTTAGTTAGAGTTAGAAAAGTCTGACTACTTATCTCTATCTAATTTTAAAGAGAAGCGTTTCTTCCAACTTACTTTTTCATATTCCCATAATACCCTAATACTCTTCATATGTTCTTTCCTATACTCGTAGGAGTAGAGTAGCATGCATGTCTGAGACATGATACGAAGTCCAACCCCAAGATGAGTTGAACAGACACGTTTATACTACTAATAAACTTATAATTTGAAACCAATGGATACAAATCCAACTACCCTGTTTAGAACTCAAGATAGCGTAACTACCGCAACATATAAAAACGCACTGACAATTAATATAAAAGTGGGATAATTATTGATATTCAAAATCAAGCTGCACAATTGTTGCTGCACAATTGTTTACTGTTGAGATGCTTAAGGTTGGTGACGATCGATAATCCAAGATATATGGGGGTTCCACTTCCATGGCTATTGACCCAAGCTAGGCTGCTCTGGATCCGTCATCCGTGGATCTGGTGCGCATCCGTCCATCCACCATGGCCGGCGGCAGCGGCGGCGACCGGAGCGCATGGAAGGCGGCCAGCATCGTGTTCCGCATTGCGACAGTGGCCCTGTCTCTGGCGTCAGCGATTATGACAGCGACCTCGACGCAGTGCATGTACCAGCAGGATGGCAGCCCCGGCGGCACCGTCTCGTACAGCGATTACGGCTCCTTGAAGTAAGTAATTGCATGCCATGCATGCTTCCGTCCATCTCCGTTGTCCGGCCGTTCAGCATTAAGAAGACGCATGCCATGTCTGTCCTGTGTCTTGCTATGCATGCAGGTACTCAGCGCTCGCCAACCTGCCGACGGCGGTGCTTCAGGGCGTGGCCATCTATCTGGAGGTGGCAGGGTGGGAGAATGCGGCCAAGACCGTGGAGCTCATCGACAAGCTGGTGCTGGCCCTCACGTCGACGTCCGCACCGCTGCTGTTTGCCATCGACGATATCACGTCCTGCGGGCCAACTCGACCTCGCGCCGGCGGGAGCCGAGGGCAGCCCAGAGGCTTGACGAAGAAGCTCCACAAGGCGTCGTTCGTCAACCTTGGCATGTTAGCCTCGGCCGCCGGCGCCGGGTACACCACGAGAGTCGCGAAGATCGTCGCGGAAGCGCCAACAACGCTGCCAACACCGCCGCTCCCGCCGCCACCAACGCCCCCATCTCCGCAACCGCCTTCACCATCGCCACCATCACCTCCATCACAGCCGTCGCCGCCACCGCCGCTGCCAAGGTCACCACCACCATCGCCGCAGCCGCCATGCCCGCCACTGCCACCACCACCCCCACCTCTGCCACCGCCGTCGCCACCGCCACCACCCCCATCTCCGCAACCACCTTCACCACGGTCACCACCACCACCTCCACCTCCACCGCCGCCGCCGCCGCCATTTTCACCACCACCATGCCCGCCAGCGCCGCCACCACCACCACCATGCCCGCCAGCGCCGCCAGCGCCGCCAGCGCCGCCACCATGCTCGCCATGCTCGCCACTGCCACCCTGGTGTCTTATTGTGGTGTTTTTCATCTTGTTACTTTCCCGCCGTATTTCTCGACGTGAAGGTTGCTAATAATGCATATTTGCTTTCATGTTCGATTTCGTCATACCTGTTCAACGAGATGCAATGCAAGTACTAATATCTCGGAAAATGTTTTAATTTTTGGAGAGAGAAATATATTATGGAAATGGAGTAGTTCACGACACGACACACTAAAGCACTTTGTCCGATCCCCTGCGTGGCAGCGAGAGCGATCAGATCAGGCCAATCCAGCCCTCCGGTGGAGCTCACCTTTGACTCTGCCGTGTCCACTGGGGACAGTGCTGCCGTTTAATTTGATCTTGATGGCCTGGACCGCTGGGCGAGATAAAAACAGAGGCTCTCTTATCTTATCTGATCTTGATGTCAAATTATTATTAACTTAATGCTTATCACGGTCGCTCAATCGCATTCCAAATTTTCTTGAGAGTCAAAACATCTTAAGTTTGACTAAATTTATATAATAAAGTAATAACATTTATAATACCAAATAAGTATTATTAGATTTTTATAGTACTACCTCGGTTTCAAATTATAAGTCATTCCAACTTTCTTGAAGAGACAAAGCATCTCAAATTTGACCAATAAAATAATAGCATTTTCGATACCGAATAAGTATTATTAGATTATTCATTAATTATATTTATATATTATATCTATTTGATGCATAAATTTTTGTAAATTTTTTAATAATTTTAGTTAAATTTAAAATACTTTGACTCTCTAAAGAAATTGAAATGGCTTATAATTTGGAACACGGGAGAAAGACGAGCGAGCGAGCGTGGGAGGTGGGCTTACCAGGCGTGCCACGTGCGTGATGGCGAGCAAGCAGGCGTGAGGAGGTGGGCTGGCCAGGCGCGTGCTCACGTAAGAGGTGGGCCGGCGTGGTGTGCGGGCATAGAATATTATCCAACCTGGGCTTTTCCTATTTGGGCTGCACTCGCTCACGTGGTTCTGCCCAGCCTTTACTTGCGCACTTTATTTGGTCTGTCTGTGCCGTTTCATCGTTCCGCTCCCGTTATCAGTTACGGCTCGTGTGATATTATAGTTATATCCATTTTTTTTATTGTAGTAACAATCTTGTGCTTCGTTGTGGCGCCTGATGTCTAACCGGCGGTTGGCATTCTCCCTATAGTTGTAACTCTATATTCTGGCTTATTTGTAAATTTGTTTAGTTCAGGTTGTAACTGATGTTTATTTTTCTCGTGCCCCCTTTCTTTCTTCTTCGATAGAAATAGAAAGGGCCACCGCCGCTCTGCCGCCTCGCCGAGACCTCGTCGCCGTCTCGTGTGCATTCCAACTATGCCCCATTTGGCGGTTGCTCTTGTGTTAGGTCAAGCAACCGCCTTGTTGTGGTGTATGCCGAGCAATTCATCGTCGTTTTACCACGTTCGACCGCCTCGCCATTGTGCACGCCGTGCAGGTAAGGCCGCTGTCATCGCAACATGCCCTAGGGATGGCTCGCCAGCGGGCGTTGTTTGGCGAGCCATGCCTGTCTTCTAGCCATGATCCACTCTAGGGAAGTCTACGCCGGCACCTAAGGTTTTAAAATTTGTAGCCATTTTATATTTGCATAGTTTAGTAAGTAGGTATATTCTATTTTTGGATTTTGTAATTACTGTATTGTGTTTGCTCTAACTGAGTGCAATTTTTGTTTATGGTTTATTTATTCGGATGAGTACTGAAGAGCATGGTAGCCAGAAGTCTGGTTTGCAGAAGAAGCGAGCTAGGGTTGTTGATGACACAGATGGAGATGCAGATGTTGGTTCTAGGAATTCATCGCCTGATGTACCAATAAAAGCAATATGCTATCCAAAGAAGCGTAAACAAAAGAAAAAAGAGGTAATGTATCTGTTTGTGTCTATAAAAAAAATCAATTTATAAGCACAAATGAGTGTGTTTGCTATATTTAGTGGTTAAGTCTCTATTTTTTCTTAATATCATGAATATATGAATAATAGGTTTGTGGTGATGTTGTACCTGATGCTGAAAAATCGAAGCTCTCAAATGCCCATTGCTCGCCAAAGAAATTCAATAAATTTGTAATGCTCTAAGTGATGATGTGAAGAAGAGGATTGTTGAAACGGGATTTGGTGGCCCGCTCGAAAACTAATAATCTTTCTAGGGATTCTGTTGTATGGTTGTTGGATATATTTGACACAGAATCCATGAAATTGATAATTGGAGGTGGCAAACAAATCTGTATCAATGAGTTTGCTATTAGTTGTGTACTTGGTTTGCCCAGCGTGGGTTCTGATCCTCAAGAACTTGATAAGCAGACAGGAAATATTCATAGGAGTGAACTATCTGAGAGGTTGTATGGGTCTCATAAACCCAATATTTCAATTGCTGATATTGAGAAGATGGTGAAGGATAAAAAGCTTGATGATGATCTTGTGCTGAGGTGTTTCTTCTTGATTGTGTTTTGTATCCAACTGATTCCTATATCAGGAATGGTGATGTGATGTGGACTAAGGATGTTGCATATATTCATAATGTAAATTGGTGTAAAGCTTTGGTAGATCACATGAGGTTTTGTGGTAGAGTGTATAAGATTGATAAGAAGTCGGTGGAGAAACCGGGAGAGAGCCCTTCTATTTGTGGATGCACAATATTTCTTGAGGTTAGTTTCTTTCCCTGTTTTTTTCTCTGTGTTGGTGTGTGTAATTATGTTTGTTGTGTCTGTAGGTTAGTAATAACTCATGTTGAACCTGTGCAGTAGCTAATGTTGTAACTAGTTTAGTTGTCTGTTGTTTACTTGTTTATGTATATTTTCTATATATGAAAGTAAGTTTGTAACTAAAAATTTTATTTTTTGTTTGTAGCTTCTATATGTTTACAATTTGAAGCATGGGTTTTACTTGAAACCTTTCAAGGTTCCCCGGCCCGTTGTTCTTATATAAATAACCAGGATATTGATAAAGTTTTTCGTTTAGACCTTAGAAGTGATGGATATGGTTCTAGCCAACGAAATGGGAACCATGAGGTTGGTATTTATGTAACCGTTCCCTTTTTTTGGTTGTAAACACATGGTAACTAAGTTCTAACTGAGTCATTTATTTATTTCTGAGACAAGGTAAAAATTGTTCTTGTCTGTATGTTTAACTTTCAACTGAGGAGTCAAGAGGATACATGCTACCTACCTTGTCTGTGCCTGTACCTGGTGATTGTTTTGTTTCTCGTGGTGCTTCTCGTGTTGATGATCGTTATTCTGCAAGTTCACCTCATCCTGCTAGTGCTACTTGTGCTGCATCTACTTCATGTTCGGATGATGGTTCTGCTGTCTGCACCCGTGGTGGTCCTCATCCTGTTAATTTGGATGGCCCTATAAATATTTGAGCATCCTAACTTATATAAGATATCAAATTTCCGCCAAGCACATGGAAACGAGTTTGCAGGACTAGTATCGAAGGAAAAGGTGACATGATTGAGAAGGTTTTGAAGGAATATGATGAAAGGTGTGATTTTGGTCAGTTCTTCCTGAAGAAAGCTGATGATGTTTTGCTACCACTTGCAGTTCTGTATCATGATTTGACGTACTCTGCATATAGCTTCACGCCATTCTAACTTAAGCCATAGAGCAGCTCGGGTATCACTAGTACTATGAATGTTGAAGTCCGACCTCACATGGATTGCATGATCGTCTACATTTTGCTTTAGGAGATAGCGCCTTTGTAGTGCCTCCATTTTGTTCAATCCTTGGTAGTCTGTGCGCTCGTTCTTGTGAGGCAAAAGAGACTGCACTAATTCATGTGTTGATATACCTAAATGATGCACTCAGATACATAATAGGGGATGTTAGCTACACGGACTATGTCATGGGTGTGCCCCATAAGAGTATAAGAGTGGGACTTTGGCTTGTAATGACTTCATCTCCGCCTAGTAACTTATCCAATTATGATGTATTCATATATCCGTTCAGTTCCTCGACAGGGTCACGGAAACGGAGTGACATAATAGGACAAGCAAATTCACCAACTCCAGGGGCGCAGGGCTCCAAGGCTCACTCGTTAGCACCCCGAGCCGGGGCTCCTTCGCAGGCAAGGAGGCCTCGAGAAGGTTTACTCGGTGGATGCCGGAGCGCAGCAGACAACCCCCGATGGTCAAGTGTCAGGCAACATCAGCAACATTAGGCGTCTCCTGCTGCTCCTCTGACCCCCTACATGACGAAGCCAAGGCCCATCCACGCCGCGGCAGCACCCTTCTGCACCCGGTGCATGAAGACCACAGACCAAAACCCCCAAACCAACTTGTACCTGACCTTCCTCGGAATATAAGGGAAGGGTTGGCTCCCATAGAGGGAAGAGGGCGAGAGATTAGACATCCAGAGGCCGATTTGACAGGAGAATAATTGGCCAGAGAGCAACCGAGAGGAACGGTAGTGAGTTCCTCCCCCGACAACCCAGCAAGAGAGAGGGTCGGTCCCTTACTCACTGGGAAGAAACCTCACCGCCGACGAGCCGTAGGATAGCACCGAGCGATGCCCTGCCAAACTCTCATTCTCCTCCATTGTAACCCCCCGATTTGGGTGCTCCTGAACACGAAGAACACCTCATTGCTAGACGTAGGGCCTCGATAGCCCGAACCAGAATAAACCGTCGTGTCTCCCTTGTGTTTTTTAGTACCTGAGCCACTGGAGATCCACACTTTTGACATCCGACGGACGATCACAATGCTTGCCATACGAACCCATGATACCTTCCAATGATAGTGTATTATCACTACTGTTTCATCAAACCAGCACTGATAGTCCACCCCCATCACTTCCGATTATCCTCTACCACAAGCAATTCTGGCAGTGATAGGGGGTTCTTACCGACAGTAATCTGGTGTTCTGGTGTAGTGATATTAACTAGTACCTTAATGTATGCATACATTTGTTCTCAAGGTATGAAGGTATTTTGAATGAAATGGTGAAATATTGGGCCTAAAATTTGGTGTGAAACCGAGACTTCAAATATTGCTGAAATTTAAAAATTGAAATAGAATTTCAGTCCCTATTCTCTTTGAACCAAACCGGCGGCCTTTGAGATACATTTTGAACGGTGGTTCTTTTAAGCCAACAACCCCAGAAAATATGTTTGCAAATACTGTTGCCTTATCGAAACCAGCATTGAAGAAGTTTACATGATGGTTGAGTCAAGGAAACTACATCTAAAAACGTATTTTCAGCGCGGTTGTCATAAGGCCACCGTACCTGAACATCTATTTTATCGGGCGGTTGTCCTAAAGTGACCATCCCACTAAAACCTATTTTCAAGGCTAGACTAGGATCATGCCCGTGCATTGCAACGGTTATATATAATACCAAAAAAATAATATCACGATCATTCAAATTGCAGCCCGAGGACAAAAATTGCACGCCTCTGTGGTGACGGAGAGGAATGGACATTTCGGGTAAAAATAATGTCATGAAAATTCAAATTTAAGCACGAGGACAGGGATCGCTAGCCTGACTCCAACAGAGGCCACCACCTGCTCATCCATCGCAGGCACGGGGTGCCAGCATGGAGGCCAAAACAATCCTCCAGGAGACAAGTACAAGGACGGCTAGTGGCTGGGGGCGAGCAGGCTCAGGATGGGGCTAGATGGATGAGCTGCTGCGGCCGTCCGCAGCCACAGGCCTGTCATCACCATCCGCAGCGTCAGCAGGCCCCAGGTCCCGTGCGTGCGTGCGTGCTTCGCCCTAGGCAAAGCGGCAGTGCGGGGCAGGCCGACACAAGCGCCCCATACGCTCAGCGTGCGCGTGGTGTGCCGTAGCAACACCAGATCCGGCTATCCCGACGCACAGGCAGCAAGACGACAACCCGATCCCACTGCAGTAGAAAGGGACGAAGGGGAGAGGCGGAGGCAGCAATACCTGTGGCATGGCAGGGGCAGGGCTACCAAGACACCAAGTAGGAGAGAAGTACGGGAGCTTCCGCTTCTGCCAACGCCGTGGTGGAGGAGATGAGGGGTCGTGAAAGCGAGGGGACGCCGCCTCCGCCGCCGCACTGGGGGCCGGTACGCCCGTGTTGGGGCTGCCGCTCTGGCTCCCCTTCGACGACGACGAGCGGGCAGGATGGCGTGCACGTCGCAAGCGCACGGCGAGGACGACGGCGTGGGTGCGACGAGCGCGCGCTTCGAGGCTGAGGGCGCGGGCAGAGCGAGGACTGCGGGTGCGCGGGGGAAGGATTGATCTTGCCTTCCGGGGGAGAGGGATCGAGACACGGGGCGATTGGATGCCGGATCGTCGCAGGGGAAGCGAGCTATCGTGCGACGCGATCTATCGCCGGGATCGTAGCGCGAGGGAGAGGAGACCGGGCCCACCGCGCGAGCGGGGAAGCGAGGGAGCGCGTGGGGGAGCGAGCAAAGCGATGAGGACGATTGCTCTGGACATTTTTTAGTATGGAGATGGAGATTTGTTAACGGAACCACCCCTTAAATATGCTTTTGTTTTGACCGTTACTAAAAATTGTTTCCGCAGTAGCTCGTGAGAGATTGTCCTTCCACGCCATTCAGCGGTCTGATCTGACCAAAAGGCTGTTAGATGTACGAATAACTTTTGGTGGATTACTTTTAAAATATTCGTCTACATGTTTATCTATCTCTTCTTCTTCTTCTTTCTCTTTCTCATAATAAAGAGCTAAAATTTCTGCCTTTTTTTTCGTCACATTTTTTTCGTCTGGCCATACCGGCCCCTCCGTGCGCTCGGAGGCAACGTCTCCGCCTAGGACTCCCCCAACAATCCGCGCAGGCAACACGAACATATGGTATGCTACAAATCGAGACCACCACGGATCCGATCGAGACAAAAATCAAGGCACCATCGAGGAAACCAGATCGATCGAGATAACCATGGATAAATTTGAGACCAAACAACTCTTACTGGCCACGCCGGCGAGGTCGCCGTGCAGACAGGAGGGGATTCGGCCGCGTCGAAGCCGAGCACATGCATATATTGTGGAGACAAAAAACAAGGGATTCGAGACCACCAATAAGAAAATCGGACCAAAAAACACCAAATCGAGGCAACCAAGGATAAAATCAAGACCAAATTGAGGACAAACAACTCAGACCTGCCAAGCCAGCGAGGTTGCTCTGCAGATGCAGACCGGAGGGAGATCTTGAAGCACATTGTCCATGGATGACGAAAAAAAACAACAAACACCTAGAAATTTCCATCCATCGTCGGCGACTACGCCAACATATAAAAATTTCCAACAATCAACAACAGTGCCCTTGTGCCTTGGCTGTCGCTCAAAAACAGTAGCTTTGCGCCGCTCCCGGACGCTCGCGTGGGCCCTGGCGCGGCCGTAGTCCAGTTTGCCCCCCGACGCGAGCGAAGGCCGGTGGAGGGGCGGAGCGGGACGAGGGCGCCACAAGTTCCGAGCGGCAAGCTCTAAGGACGGCGGCGTGGAGAGGCAGCTCTGAAGATGGCGGCGCGGCAAGCTACGAGCGATGCGGCTCGGCAGACTCCGAGGGCCCGGAGTTCGAAAGGGCGGGCGCGACTGTTGCTGGGGAGTCGCCGGCGGCGGGTGTGGCGGATACGCCCAGGCACTGCGGCGTTTAGTTGCATGCGGTGGATAACGTCAAGAACTTTTTTACTATAGTTAGGGAGGCGTCAGGAAGCGTTAGTTTGTCAATGATTGATGGCCCCATATGAGGGAAGGCGTTGAGAGACGTTAATGAGGGAGGCGTCAGGAGGCGTTGGATGTGTCTATGGTCGGTGGACCCATATGCGCGGTAACGCCTCCCAATGCCTCCAAAGTTGAAAGGATTAGGACTTCAAATAAAAGAGTGGCAATTCCTTTTTCGTAGTTATTTTTTTAATCAAGGGTAAAACGGTAAATTCATAATTATAAAAATAATATTTTGAGTAGTATAGTTGGGATGTATGATTTAAGTACTATAGTTATATGAATATTTGCTTTTAAAAAAAATGAATATTTTTTGTCTTTCAGGGTTCATTCGCCGCCGCCATCCGCCATCCGTCCGCGGGAGGACCTCGACGCGCTACGCCGCTCCTGCATCGTCTCCCACGAGATTCAGGCCCGACCCCTCCTCGATCACCAGCCCTCAGCTCCCCAACCGAGCACATGGAGGCCGCGGCGGCGACTACGCTCCGGGTCACAGCAGCGGCGGCCGTCCCAAGGAGTTGAACCAGGATAATAAGTAGTATAGTTAGATGAATATTTTGTCCGTGAGTTCATTCTCCGTCTCTGTCTCTGCCGTCGTCCATCCGTCCGCCGCCGCCGCCGCCGTCTACCGAGGGTAGGATGAGGGCGAGGCCGAAGGCAGGGCAGCGGCAGTTGCAGCCTGACATCACGGAGTCTCCGCAGAGATCCGGCTCCACGGGATGCCAGGTGCCATGGGATTGAAGCCTTGTGTGAAGGAGGAGGTGATGAAGGCGGCGGCAGAGGCGAGTTTAACAACGGCGCCGCTCTAGTGGCTATTGGTGTGTGCATAGGTCTGCCCGTTCATCTCCAATTCCACCCCTCCCCTTGTCGTGCTCGCATTTCCCCTTCCACCATGGCGTGGTCCCCGGCGCCCGGAGCGCCCGAAGACCTGATCCGGCTCCACCTCCGTCGACTTCTTCCTCGTCTCCACCGCTGCCGCTGTCCTCACCCCTCACCGCCACCGTCCTCGCCCCCACCTCTGTCTCCTAGATCTCCTGGATCTACGTGATCTACTGATCTGTGCATCTTTGATTGAGCCCTTTGATTCGACATTACTACTAATTGCTTATGTGCTTATACTCTCATGAATTTGCAATATTCAGTTAGTCTCTAATTACCAGCAGTCCCTGGGTTTGCTGCATCTGGCAACAGGAGCAGCTCAGGGTCAATGGGTGGTTTTGATTCTTTGCACGATGGATTAAGTGATAAGCTTGTTAATGTGGCACGCAACATCCAAATGGAGGAGGATAAGGATGACGACGACGAATGGGAAGATGAGGAATTTGAGTTCAGGCCTGATCCGTTTAAGCGTGCATGGTTCGACATATTATGTTCGTCGTCTAAAATCTTTTGCAACCTATATGATTTTGTTATCCTGTGTAAGCATTCAGGAATTAGTGGGTAAGTGTGTGGGCTAGAAATGTTTGCTATCCTGAAATCACAGTTAAATTGTGTGTTTTACTAGCTAATGTTGGTTAACAAAATGGGAAAAGATCCTGAAGTATTGGTGTACATTTGTGAAAGTCTAAAGGGATAATTCTGTAAAGGCACAATTTAATGTTATATTGTTACTTTAGACCCTTTTTAACTTGTTATAAGGAATTCCCAGCCTTTGGATTTTACAAACACAGGATGCAGTAACGGCTTTAAACTTTAAAATTAAAGTACTGTTGCAAAATGCTGCAAAAACCTGATCCACGGTTGGGGCTTGGGACAAGCCACGCTTGCAGCTGCTAGGTTGTGAAAGATTACTTTTCTATGTGTATGTGGTATGTGTGAGTAATTTTATTTGCTATGGTAGTATGATTCATGAATTTTAGCAAGGGCTGCTTTTGGTTATTATATTATTCAGTGCATTAGCTAGAGATAACTTATAAAAATGTGCAGTGACAGGTCTTCATTTTTTATGGAAGTGTCTTTCACTTTCATGGAAGCATACCTTTCTTTTTGCCGATTGGTTCAATAATGATAGTTGAGAAGGATACTTTCTAATTCTGCCATCCTCTGTGCTGATCAGTGCTTCCTTTCTAATGACAACAATTTGTTTCTTTCATTAGTCACAGCATCGCATATATAGTTGGTGATTCTTCTGAAAGGAAACTGATCAATGTTTTTGCATAATGTCCAAAGTAACTGAGATGATGTACACCTTTGTTCCTTGTAAATAAGGCTCAGTTAAGGGAGATTCATGTACGACAAGTACTGATATCATTTTTATTTTTAGAATTTTGTATATTTATAGGAATTTAAAAAAAAATGATGCGTTCAAGTACTGCTGTACAGTCTGTAGCTAGGGTGTACTCTGTTCTAACTTCCTGTGCTGTTGCGGTACTGTCTTGTGTTGGCCGATTAAATTGATCTCAACCATATTTGATCTGCCGTGACTATCATGTACTCTGGTTGGTTAGCCTGTGTAATTAAATTCAGTTGATCTCACGAAGGAAACTAGCTGCTTAACCATCTTACGGTCTTCAAGGAGATCATTTATGATCTACAGGCTATGGAGGAAGATTATGATGGTGAAGATTTGGGTCTCATTCTTTTGTGCTCTTTGCCTAGTTTTTTTGCAAACTTCAGAGATACATTATTATATAGTCATGATACTCTAACTCTGGATAAAACAGATGGTGTCTTCTGAAGGTTCTGCTTCCAATGGAGAAGCGTTGTCTATTCGTGGGAGGATAGAAAATAAATCAAACAATGGCAATAGAGGCAAAAGTTCTAATGGTTACAAAGGCCGATCAAAATCTCGACACAAGGGAGATAAATTTTGCAAGTATTGCAAGAAAGTCAATCACTTTATCAGTGAGTGTTATAAATTAAAGAATAAAGAGAAGAGAACTGGCACATACAGAGAGAAAGGTAAATCCAATGATGAAGGTAATGCTTCTGTTGCTGCTTTTTTGGCAGATAATTCTACTGGTGATATGCTTGTTGCTTTCGCTGGATGTGCAAATAGTAGTGACGAATGGATTCTTGATTCCGCTGCTTCATTCCATATATGCATTAATAGAGATTGGTTTGTCACCTATGATTCTCTCCAAGGTGGAGGTTCTGTTAGATTGGGTGATGATAGTCCACGTGATATAGTTGGCATTGGGTCCATTCAAATTAAGATGCATGATGAGATTGTCAAAACTTTGACTGATGTGAGGCATATTCCAGACATGAGCAAGAATCTTATTTCTCATAGTACTCTTGATGGTAAAGGGTACAAGTACTCCAGTGGAGATGGAGTTTTAAAGCTGTCAAAAGGTTCTCTTGTTGTAATGAAAGGTGAACTGAAATCTCCAAATTTGTGCCATCTTCGTGGTACTATAATTACAGGTGATGCTGTTGTAATTTCTAATTCAGTATCTAATTTTGATGCTACTAATCTTTGGCATATGCGTCTTGAGCATATGAGTGAACAAGCATTGCATGAATTGTGCAAGAGAGGACTTCTTGATGAACATAGCATCAGTAAGCTGAAGTTTTGTGAGCATTGTGTGTTTGGCAAACACAATAGGGTGTCGTTTAATACCTCTACTCATAAAAGTAAAGGTATTTTTGATTATGTCCATTCTAATGTATGGGGACCATCTCGCAAGCCTTCTATTGGTGGTTCTCGTTATATGTTGGCAATCATAGATGATTATTCTCGTAAGGTATGGCCTTATTTCTTGAAAGATAAATCAGAAGCATTTTCAGCATTTAAAGAGTGGAAGGTTATGATTGAAAATCAAACTGAGAAGAAGTTGAAAAGCTTCGCACTGATAATGGGATGGAATTCTATTCTAATGAATTTAAAGCATATTGGAAGTCTCAAGGCATTGTTAGGCACTACACTATTCCTTATACGCCACAACAGAATGGTGTAGCTGGGCATTAGAACAGAACTGTCATCTCTAAGGCCCGTTGCATGTTGTCAAATTCAGGTTTGGATAGGCGTTTTTGGGATGAAGCTGCTTCCACTGCTTGCTATCTTATTAATCGTTCACCCTGCATTACTCTTGGTAAGAAACTCCAATTGAGGTATGGTCTGGTTCTCCAGCTGATTATTCGCAATTGAGAGTTTTTGGTTGTACTGCTTATGCTCATGTTGATAATGGTAAATTGGAGCCTAGAGCTGCTAAATGCATATTTCTTGGTTATCAACCTGGTGTTAAAGGATATAAATTGTGGAATCCCCAGACTCAGAAGGTTGTGCTTAGTAGGAATGTTATCTTTAATGAATCTACTATGTTTTATGACAACCTATCTATTGATGCTCTTGTTGAGGGAGAGAAAATAACTGTGCAGGTGGAGCACTTAATTGATGCACCAGATGTTGATAATGTTGTTGTCCAAGATGCACCTATTGCTTAAATTTGTCCAATTGTTGATGATTCTTCTATTGTTGAGCATTCTTCTCTAGTTGTGCAACCTCCACAACATTCGCTGCTCATAGGGCTCGAAGGCAGTCCAAACCAGTTAAAAGGTTAATTGAAGACTGCAATGTTGCTTATGCTATGAGGCTTGCTTTTGGGCGGTGGCTTCGGCTTGGGCGGAGTATGGATGAGTGGTGACCGCACACGACACAGGATCTCGTGACCGAACTTGAGCAGCCAACGTTGGGCTTCACCTGGCGATGGGGTGATGTCTGGGATGGCTGTCGCGCCTGAGCCCGCCGGCGTTCCACAGATGCTGGCCGTGTCCAGGCCGTGGGCGCCATTGCCCTGTTCCCGGACGACAGGCGGCTCCTGAACGTCCTCACCCTCGGGTGTCACTGGCTCCCTCATGTCGTGAACTGGGGCATCAGCTGGGTTGGTGTCTTTGCATTGTCTGCTTCCTCTCCCGGGGCATCCATAGTGTGGGGGATGTCCGTCGTTGGGCGTTGTGCTGCGTCCTCCGTTGCATGGCCACTGAGGTTGAGGAGGTTGTCGTATGCAGCTTCTGTGGGGACAGCCTGGAAGGAAGTCACATCCACGGGATCCGCCTGCATGTCGCACTCGCGGTTGGTTCTCCCGCCGCAGATTTCAGCACTTGGTGATGCCTCATCTGCATGATTGGCGATGTGTGAGGTCGTTGTTATAGTGGGGCCACTGAGGAGCCCTGCCTTGAGGACCATGGGATCCGAGCATAGTTGGCCATGTAGCCCGAGCCTGTCGGCCTGGCCCAAGGCCCGTTTTTTTGGCCCGGCCCAAGCACGGCATGGCCCGGCGGCTAGCGGGCCCATGCTGGCCCGGCCCGGAGGAGCAGGCCGTGTCTGGGCCTTACCCTAGGCACGTGGGCCGGCACGGCACGGCCTGCTACAGAGCAGCCGGCTCGCTAGCGGCCTGGCCTGCGCCCCCCTGCACCCCCCGCCGCGGCCGGCGTATATAAGCGGCACTCCCCCCTCCCCGCCTGCCCGCCTCCCCCCTCGGCACCTTACCCTCACCCCGCCCGAACCCTAAATCCTACCCCACGTGGCTCGTGCTTCCATCTCGCCCCCGAGCTCCGCCCTGCTCCCTTCTCCGCTCACCCCGACGGATCCGGCGTCAAGGGCCCTGGCTGCCTCCCCTCCGCCCGCACAGCCCCTTCCCCACCAGGGCGAGCGCGCCAGCGGCGGCCGCCGCTTCCCGTGCTCCTCTTCCGCCTTCTCCGCGCACGGCGGCATCTCCCTCGCATGCATGGCCGTCTCCCTCGCGCGCGGCACGACATCCGCAGCCAGATTCGAGCGGCGATGGGCGGATTCAAGCGCGCCAGCAACCGTCGCCTCCTTGCCTCCCCGCACGGCCCCACCTCCAGCCTCCAGGGCGAGCGTGCCGGCGGCGGCCGCCGCTTCCCGTGGCTGCCCTTGCCTCCTGCTCTCCCCTTCCCTCTCTATGTGGGCCTCGGGCCAGCCTAGGCCTTGCCTAGGCCCTTTGTCAGGCACGACGCCCGGCTGGGCACGGCCCGGGTGGCACACCATGCCGTGCCGGCCCAACCTCCTTCGGGCCATGCCTGGCACGGGCCCGTGCCATGCCGGCCCGTTGGCCATATATAGATCCGAGGCAGGCTCGTCTCCAGTGGCGCTGTCGTGGAGCTTCGGTTCGAATTCGAACTGGCATAGCTCCAACAACTCCTCTCGCGTTGCAAGTTGCAACCGTGTTGATGCGGACGGTTCGCCTGCTTCCAGCTGCAGCTGCTTTTGCTTTCGGCAGGCCTTATCTGCAGGTTGGCAGGCGTGGAGTTGTCGGCTGACGATCCCCCTGTGGTACCTGAACCTCTAGTGGCACGGTCGGGTGCCTCGATGAAAGTGGTGGCGCTCCGGATTGCCGTCATGGCCGTTGTCCCCGTCGTCAGAGCTTGGTGGGCTGGCTGGCGGCGAGGGGTTCGCCGGATTGAAGTCTGCAACGCTGCGAACGTGGACGATGACCCGGTATGTGAGGACGTCCTTGCGGCGGATAAACAGCACAAGGTTTCCGAAGAGGATCGTGGCCTGCTCGCCGGCGATGACGACCTCGTTCTAGGTGACATGTAACCAGACGACCTTGGGGATGGCCCTCGGGTCGCTCGTCCAGGCGGTTAGCTTGAAGGCTGAGAGGTCCGCCTTGGACGCCGACGTCGGGTCGACCTCGTGCACCCAACAGCTTGGAGCCAGGATCTTGGCCACGGTGTCTTCTCCCCAGGCATGCGGCGGGATGCCTTCGAGCTCGAGCGTGGCCTTGAACTGCATGGACACAGTCTCAGCGTGCGCCAGGCGTGTCCAGGGGCGGAGCACCAGTGATGTGCCGGCCGCCGGCACTGGGGAGGAAGCGAGTAGGTTGTCGCGCACCTCTCGCGAATGACAGAGCACGATGAAGTTTTCTCGGAAGAATGGAACCACCGTGAACGAGCCCTCCTGGACACCATTGATGCATCTCAGAGCTCGGGTGGCATCGGAGGTGTTGACGACGGCAGTTGCATCCGCCGCCATCGCCGTGAGAGTGTGACGCAGGTTAGCTTCAGCATCTTCAGTGGCGGTAGTGCGCTGAATGATGCAGGCGCTCTCTACCTGCCTTTCTGTTGGGTGGCCGAGTGACAGCGGCTCGCGGTCGTCGGTGTCGGTGTCATGCCGCGGCGGGCTGTCTGTGGGGGTGGAGCCACCATCCTGCGAGCCCTACGGCATGGCTGGGCTGTTGGTCTGCCACACCCTAACGAAGTGCTGTTCAATGGGCATGCGTCCGTCATTCCTGGCGTTCTCCGGCGACCTGTGCCGCGTGCAGTCTCTGGCGAGGTGTCGGAATCCACGGCAGCGCAGACACCGCAGAGGCATGCGGCAGGTGGAGATCTTGTGCCTAGAGGAGAGGCAGTTAAGGCACTTGTCACGCAGCGCGTCCGGGATGCGTCATCGTCGTGGTGGCCAGGGTACTCGCGCGGCCGTGTTCCTCTGGTCCTCCGGGTTCCGCGGCAGCACCACTCTCCAGCCGTCGGCGTCGGGGCCGGAGATGCGTCTGCGCCCTCTGGGAGGCACCCGTTGGCTTAGCCTGAGGTGGGCGGGGACGCACTCGCCGCCGACACGGCGCCCGCCGTCCACCCGCCCTCCCAGCCTGAGGTGCACTAGGATGAGCTCCCGGCTGGCTTGCTGCATCTGTCCATCCCCCTGGCCGTCCCTGGGTCTGCATGCCCTCCTTCTTCGCTGACGGCGCTTGTGGCCCGTTGGCCAAACGGTGGCGAATTCTTGCGCGGCCTTTGCCGCCAGCTCTACGATGGCTCGGGTGGTGGGTTGGGCGCTGGGACCGCCCCCTCGTGGTTGACCACCCTTTGCCGGAGAGCCCCGGCGGTTGGCATCGAGGTAGGATCAAGATTTTAAATAGCCGGCTAAGCCATTTAGCTTTCTATGTCCAGAAACAGGCTATAGCCGGCTATATCGGGCTATAGCGGCAGCTAAGGGCTAACTTGTATATGAAAAAACTTAGTTCAATCTTTCTCAAACAACTATAGCTGGAGATAGCGGAGGCTATAACCGGAGATTTAAAACCTTGGGTAGGATGACGGCAGCGTCTGTGAGTTGATGGAGTCGCAGTCCGGAGTAGTCGGAGAGCTCCGTCCATCGCATGGCTTTGGGGCGACCTGGCGTGCCACCGGGGTAGAAGGGTGGCGTGTGCGGGGAGAGCGTGGATCCCTTACCTGCGGAGGCCCCGCAGAGGATTTGGGTGGCCGCCAGTGCCGGGGAGGATGCCGGCCGGCTGGGTGGTGGGGCGGGGGTCTCCATGGGTCACAGGGCACACACTTCCAATCTGATCTTCACTTAAAGCGTGTTCCAAACAAAACTTGTTTTTTTTTGGAGAAACATTTACAAAATGTCACATTTTGCAGTCTGTAGCTAATCCCGAGAAGTATAATGAATAGCTAGGTTAGAGGGGTAGGTGAATTAATATAATTATATCCTTGTATATACATATCCAGCAACAGGTCGAATTCTCAGACACAAAATTTATTTTGGTGAACAAATAAAATAAGTTCTCATCGTCGTCAAATGGAAAATACAAAAAGAATAATGTTTGCATGTAGCAGTACTAGAAAAGGTTAACAAGACTGTTAATGATTGTTGTGCCGGGAAATAACCAAGGCGCCACCCAGCTGATATGACTGGCACGTACCATATCACCTATTTATTTTCACCGAGTCCAAGTCAACGATCGACTACGTACCATATCGAACTCCCCATCATTTGTGCATATTGAGTTCCGATAATATTCAAGTTTATCGTGAGAGTAGTTAACCACGTCGTCGCAATGATATGGATCTCACATCTTCAATGACCATGTAGCATCCACCTCATTCGACCGCATAAAACTATCTAGTACTTTTTTATACATATATTCTTTCTACAAATGTGTATGTGTAGCCGTAGTAGTTCCTAACTGCACGCTGCTGTCAGAATCATTAGCAAAGGTATAATTTGAAATAAATGCTATCCCCAATAATTGGAAGAACTATAGGCTGCTTTATTATTAGCATAGGAGATGCGATTGCTCGTTGAGTTCTCTGAACCATGGCTGGTGGTGGCAAGTCCGACGGGTCGTCGGATGCGGCCAGCCTCGCCCTCCGCATCGCCACCGTGGCGCTGTCGGTGGCGTCGGCGGCCATGATGGCGTCCGCCTCCCAGCGCTCTTGCACCGGCTGCTCTCCGGCTACCAGCCAGGTCTCCTACAGCGACTACAGCTCCCTTAGGTACGCGCACCGGCCGTATATGCATCCATTCTTCTTCCTCGCATGAGGACCTGACAGGCTGACACCATTGCTGAGGCGCTGAGCTGATCATGGTACGTGGACGGCGGTGCAGTTATTGTCTAGTCGCCAACGTGATATCGGCGGCGCTGCAGGCAGTGGCGGCGTGGCTGACGGCGCGCGGCAAGGTGGACGAAAGCAAGGCGGCCAAGTCGCTGTCCGAGCTTGTCGACACCGCCGCGCAGGTGCTGCTCTACTCGTCGTCGGCGCTGTCGTTCTCGGTGGACGACTTCGGCACCTGCGGCCGCAGGGTCGCCGGCGTCTGTAAGGGCTCCGGCGAGTTCTGCCAGAGGGTCCGCGCGTCGGGGGCCGTCTCGATGGCGGCGGCCGTCGCACTGGCTGCGTCTAATTACCTAAAGGACGTGCCGGCCTCGACATGGATCAAGTTCAAGGGTGATGAACCCAAGGCAAAGCCGGTTTGTGGCCGCGGCTGCCATTGCCACCATTAGCTCATCTCTGGGCCTCCCGTAGTCCCTTAGCCAGCCGTCAATCATATTGCGAAAAAAAATATATTTGGAGAGTTGAATCACGTGAATTTCTTGCTAGAAGAAACTGTTTCTGTGATTAAGCTCGAATTGAAATATTCAGAGTTCCTACTTTGCATTGATTTTTGTATTAATTCTGTCTGGACTGGAATTTCAGTTAGTACTTGGTACACACGACACGGTATTGTTTTCTGATTTTGTCGTACATGTTTGACATCAATTTATACTAATTTTATTCGTGACATCATCCTGACATCAAGGCTTTTATCATGATCTGCATTGAAAAGAGGGGAGCAGAATGTTTTCTAGTGCAGAGTTTCAATTTTGGAAGTCAGCCTGCATATTTTTATTTTGTAACCAGTAGCGAACATTGAAAGGTAGTTATTTAAATAAAAGAAAGTGGTGCTCTCAGTTGTTGTACTTGTGCTGCGTTTGTATTCAAAAAGGTCACAATCAAACATATAAACAACCTCTTGGGTGTTTCCATGTGACTGCATCCCCAAAGATGATTTGGGCCTTCCATTCCTTCACATTACAAAAGTAATAACTACCAGAAAAAGTAAATCATGACAAGATCCATAGAAGTCTATCTTGTAAACAATATTCACTTGAAATAAATTTGAAAGAAAAATATTCACTTGAAATAAATTACTTTTTATATAAAACAAATAATGCAAGAGACCTGTTGATTATATTAAAAGGAAAAGGTCCAGCAGCTAGCACGAGGAATGAGTAACAACCCCAAACGGTCTGACCAACAAAAACAACAAAACTAAGGAAACCGAAACAATTCAAACAACTAACGCCAATGGCCAGTTGAAATCGAAGCATGGGACCTCAACACGTGTTGTATATATAACATCATCTTACATTCGCCACTGTTGTACACCATTGATCTGTCACTCCACAAGCTCCCCGCTCCCTAGCCAGCCAGTTGCCACACTGCACCCAGATGACGTTGTGAACACCGATCCAGCCCTAACCATGCAGAACTAGTCACTGCAGTCAGCTGAGAAACAACTTGAAGTAATTTATGAGATATTTAGATAACAAACAAGGGGACAAACAGACAGACAGCTACATGTATCCAGAACATGATCCCTCTTCACTTCATTTAAATGTAATCCACTTGACTTCGCTGAGATCTTGTGAATCAAATTCTTATAGCGTTTAGAGATTTGCCAACCTGTCATGATCAAGCATGATAGGAACAATTCATGAAGTAACAATATGATGCTAAATATGTTCAGCTGTAATGACTCATGAAGCATTGCATAGTTGAGAATTAAAGGCTAACCAAGTTGCGGGCGTCGAGGATGACTGTCATCATAGACCTATATAAACTTAACATTTGCCCAATTGTTGGCGCAATGTTTTCTTGCTTATTCAGGAACCAGAGCACTGATTCTAGTCCCTATACATTAAGGGTAACAGTACTTTGTTCCAATGGCTGCGTTCGGCTGACCCCAAACCCGGCTTGATCCGCTTCTTTTTTCAGCCGGAACAGTATTTTTCTCTCACAAAATATCAGCCGCTACAGTGCTTTTCAGCCGCTACAGTGAATTTCTTGGTCAGCCGAACGCAGCCATTAATGTTATACACATTGTACCTGTTCATGCATTTTGGAACCATTCAATTAGAAGGAAAACTTAGTGTTCAAATTAAATAATCTGATTACTGAACAACAAGATCAATGTCTTGCCTCTCGGACTTCGGACAACTTGAAACGAACAAATATTTCTGAATTCCTTATCGACGCAATGTTCCTTCTTAGCTGAATTACTTAAAACAAACTCTGCAACTTGGACGACAACAAGGAAGTTTGAAGGTAAGAAGTCCATTGAATAAGACAAGTTCATACTTGAGTGTCTTGCTCACCCATAGACCTCTTCTCGTACTACCAATGTAGCCACAATCTGAATATATAAGACGCAGATTACATGCTGCAAATCTCTTCAGAAGAGTCAAATATCACCGTACCAATGTGGGTCATCTGAATGTTTCCTTTGGCTTGGAGAGCACATAGTTTGGGGATTGGAGAGGAATTCAATGCTAATTGTTAACTGCAAGTGCGAACACAAAATCTTAATTTGACATGGGCCAAGGATGGATCAATTGTTGGTTCCTTCACGCATTCATTCAGAGTTCAGAGAGAAGTACTTCTCCACCAATGTAAGCATCAGGACACACTTTATACAGCTTGGTTTGTGCATCGGTCTGGTACTCTACTTTGTCACTGCCTTCTCTTCTCATCGATGGCGGAGGGGGATTGCAAGGCCCTGAGCCTCATCTTCCGCATGGGCGCGCTCGGCCTGTCGGTGGCAGCCGCCGTCGTGAAGGCCACCGAGAGCGAGGTGGTCGGCGGTGACGGCGGCACCGAATCGTCGAGCTACTCCTCCGTCTCGTACAGCCAGTACAACGCTCTAAGGTAACAAAGATGCTTGCACATTCACACGTTGCAAATTTGCCAACGTGCATTGAGTTCCGTGCGTGCAGGTACTTCGTGGCGGCCGGCGCGATCTCGGCCGTCTGCTCGGCGGTGGCGTTGTACCTGTTCGCCGTGCACGCCGCCGCCGCGGTCGGCTCGCTGCCGCTGGTGCCCTTCCTGGACGCCGCCGCGCAGGGCTTCCTCTTCTCGGCGGCCGGCGCGGCATTCGCGGCCCGCGACGTGGTTAGCGGCACCGGCACGGCGGCTGGTTCGTGGGGAAGCAGCGGGGGAGAAGGCAGCGTGTGTGACGTCGCGAGCGCGTTCTGCGGCAGGGTGACCGTCGCGGGGGCCGTCTGCGGGTTCGCGGCCGTCTCTGCCGCCGTCGCGGCGCTGGCCAGGGACGCGGGCCACGGCAGCTCGGGAGGGCGGCGTTGTGAATGGTGATAAGCATGCTCGCATCGTCCTTTTCACCTGGGATGGAGGAGATTGTCGAATCTTTGAAGAGTGAACGGTGGGATTCAGTTCTTTTTTATTTTTATCGAACCAAGGTACGAGAACTATGCGTCTCATCTTTCATCGTCATGCATGGATGATGTAATAAAAAGAGATGCGGGATTTTTTTTTTCATTTTAGCCTCGTTTCATTTCGCAGGAGATCCGACAGATGACCTCTCATGTCACTTCAATTTTTTAATCCGAATCGCGACTAAACAAAACGTGGAGACTAAAATTTTTCACAGGCATGGGTCACCAAATCCATAATAATCACAGTGAAAAATTTATGTCATAATGAAACATTGTGCTGCACGGTGCACATGCTTAAGCTTAACACTGTATTGAAAAAGGTAGCATGATGAATGTTCTTGTATACAAATTTAGTTTGGACCTGAGCTTTCATATGCACGTTAGGGCGTTGAAACAGGAAGGGACCGGAGCAGTTAATTTTATTTTACCGTGACTACTATATGAAGCTCACCAACAAAAATATGCACATAGTATACTACGCTCGTTTCTAAAATGTAGGTCCTCTTATAGATGGCCAAATGGGTGTCAGTCCTGGCCCAAGTCCTGGCCCAACACCGACCCATTAAGGCACAACCTTTTTCAAGGAAAAAGTCTATTTTACCTCCATGAAATATCCTCTAAACTCTAAAACCGGGTAAACCACCTCCCTCAACTTTTAAAACTATCTATTTAACCTCCCTGGCCCGGTTATAGATGGTTTTGAAAGGCGGTTTTTTCTTTTTAGTTTAAAAATAAATTCAGTAAATACATAATGAAGTTTTTAAACCACAAAAATATCTCTAAGCTTCTAAAAATTCTGAGAAAAATACTAAAGATGGATTAGGATACGAGAAACCCAAATAATATATTTATATCTTGTGAAAATTTCTCTAGAATCTTTTTAAAAAAATTGATTTAGCTTTAGGAAAATGGGAAAAGTATGCAAAAAATATCTGGAAAACTACCAAAAGATATGAATTGGAATATTTTGGTAATTTTCTAGATTTTTTTGGATATTTTTCCGATTTTCCTCGAGGTAAATAGAAATTTTAAAAGATTCTAGAGATATTTTCACAATATATAAATATATTATTTGGGTTTCTCGTGTTGTAATCCATGTTTAGTATTTTTCTCAGAATTTTTAGAAGCTTAGAGATATTTTTCATGGTTTAAAAACCTCATTAGGTATTTATTGGATTTATTTTTAAACTAAAAAGACAAAACCATCTTTGAAAACCACCTATAATCGGGTTAGGGTGGTAAAATGAACGGTTTTAAAAGTTGAGGATGGTGATTTACCCAGTTTTGAAGTTCAGAGAGGAAAACTAGACTTCGAGGATAGTTCAGAGAAGTAAAATAGACCTTTTCCTTGTTTTTAAACGAAGGCACGACCCTATTTGCTCAGCACGTGGTGCCTACTCATGGGCAATGCTTTCGGCCCAAGCATGGCCCTACAGGGTTTTAGCAGTGCCATGCAAGCCCGCTCGGCCTTACGAGCCTGGCAAGTGTGCAGACAAATCATCTCAGAATTTATCATCTTCTTTAGCTCAAAACAAAAATCTGAGAACCTTATGTTCAAAAAAAATCTGAGGACCTTACCACAAATTTGAAGCAGGAAGGTGCATCGAATCATGGTATCTCTCCAACACTGTCACCACAGCAAATTTATAGACAAATCAGGCAACAAGTCCAAGATTGAACCAGCAGGAGGATGCACCTCACCGTCGTCATCAAGGAGGCCGAACCTCGCAGCAAGATCTTGATGCTCAACGCTGACTCGGTTGGGGGGTGAATGGAGGCGGATCAGAGTCTCTCTACTCAAAGGGTTGATTCTTCCTATGGGCTGTAGTAGACAGGAGCTCTCTTGCCATCTTGCACGGAAGAGAAGTCGAGATACAGAGGGTAGGGGCACCGAGGCAGGGCTGCAGGGACTCGATGAATCGGTGGTATAGCCGTAGAGAGACTAAGAATACGAGAGAGATCAAGAGAAATGAAGACGGGAGGAGAGAATGTGCAGCACCGGACCGAGAGGGAATGGCAGAGCGAGGCTAGGTTTTTTGGTGTTGGCTTATATTTGTTGAACGGTGTAGTGGGCCTTTAACAGGCCAGTGCTGTGATTAATCGTGCAAAACCTGATTGGCACACCGTGGTAAGGGAGAAGGCCAGGCACGGCTCATCCATCGGGTTAGGCCGTCATAGGCACGATGACAGTTGGGCTGCGCCATTCCTAGGCTGGGCCATGGGCTATGCCGATGGGTCTCAGATCTTATGCCCTCTATATTTTTTAACATTTTAGCTTGTGATTATAGGTTAACGAGCCCACTCACGAGTTCAAACGAGGTTAAGACCTACTCCCTCCATCTTTAAATAACTGTCGTTCTCGTTTCCCGAAAAATAATTTTGACTAATTTTATATAAATAAAAAAATATTAATACTCATGGTACACAATTAATATCGTTAGATAGATCGTTAAATCTATTTTCATAATAAATTTATTTTGACATACAAATGATGCACATATTTTCTACTAATCTAGTCAAACTTATGGTACGAAAACAAAAAACAACAGTTATGTAGGGACGAAGAGACTACCAGCCAGACCAGCAACCAATACTTCAATATGTAGCATAGCAGCTGGCCCAGCCCATGAAGTTGCACGAGTTAGCGCTGCCTTACCCCAGAGCTATGTACCACTATGCTGCACCTTTCACAATCGGCGTCGGCGAGAGTGTGAGACCCATCGGCCATCGTCCATCTTTTCCCTACCGTGTGTTTGGTTCCACGGACCAAGGTGGACGAAATGGGTCGATCCTCAGCTTACTGGTCGCTACTACAATATTCTTTTCCCAGGCGGGCATTTTGGATTTTACGAGGCGGGCAAAGCGCCCGCCTCCGCCAAAAGGCCTTCGTTAACGCAGCTTTACGGAGGCGGACACAATGCCCGTCTGCGAAAATCAAGTTTGCACAGGCAGGCCAGGGAAAATCAATAAGAAAAAACAAAAAAAAACTCGCTGGCGAGCCCGAACCCATCGACGCCGCTGCTCGCTGGATCCGCGCGTCCGCCACCGTCAGAGGGGGCCCCGCGCGCACCCCATCGCTGGAGAGACCCAAGCTGGCCGGATCCACCGCCAGTGTGGTCCCAGAGCGGGCGCCGTCGATGGAGTCGCCGGATCGACCGCGGATCAAGGCAGCTGACGCCACAGTTGCCAAATCCGCCGGGAAGCGTGGACCCCCGCCGTTGGGGTCTCCACCAACACGCACCTGGCTGCATCCTCCGCCCCGAGCCCCCGCCGTTGCCGGATCCGCCTAGGCGCGCTGGCCATAGCCGCCGGGGCGTCATGCCACTGCCACACGGGCGCGCGGCCAACCACCGCCGGGGCACCCGGGCCACCACCATAGGGGCACGCGGCCAACCGCCGCCGGGGTGCAGAGAGGCGAGGGAGAGAAGAGATGGGAGGGGCGCCACCGCGCGTGGGAGGGGCGCCTCCGCGGGGGTGAGGGAGGAGCGCCGCCGCGCACGGGGGAGAGGGAGGGGCGCCGCCGCGCACATGAAAAAGAGGGGCGCCGCGCGGGGGTGAGGGTGGAGTTGTGAGGGAGAGATAAGTCAGGGAAACGCTAAGTTCTGCCATTTATATAAGCTCGATAGGTGGTATGATATGGGCTTTTGGCTAGGCCTCGGTATGTTTACAGAGGCGGGCCTCCCCGAAAATGGCATCTATTTTTGGAGGCGGACCTCATAAAAGGCCCGCCTCCGTAAAACGATATTAGGACCTCCGTAAATTGATTTTATGAGGCGGACAGCCGTGACCACCTCCGTAAATAAAATGCCTACCTCGGTAAATGCATTTTGCGAGATGGTCAATTATGACTGCCTCCGTAAAGAAAACGACCGCCTCCGAAATCCTCAGGTGTTTTACGAGACGGTTGGATTTTGTGACCGCCTCCGTTAATGTATGCCGCCCAGATTTGGGTTGTCCCCGTCTCCAGAAAATGAGCGGACAGGGTCATCCCCTAATGACGGCATTGTTGGGCATTTTCTCTCGTGCGGGCAGCTCATCTCCTTGTGAGGGCGGGGGAGGTAGACGAGGTGTGTGGGCGGCATGGCACTGCACTCGCAGGCATCAACGGCTTGTCCCATGCCAAGCTCATGGCGGTGGCTCCTCCCGTGCCAAGCTCCTGGACGGTAGCTCCTCCGCACCGAGCTCACAATTGGACACAGAAGCGCAATTGTGTTGGGTAGCTCGGGGGTGGGCGACGAGCGATGCGAGGGTGGCCGACGGCAACATTGACCTGAGCGGCTCGAGGGATAGGAGGGCGAAGCGCCGTTAGGTGCTGATGTCGACATAGTGGGAGATCTTGGAAGGAGAGAGAATAGGAGCTTGAGGATGTTTGCTTTGGATAACAATTGGACCCCACAATGACAAGTGGGCCTATTGACTGTTCCTGGTAAAAACAATGCATTTCTGCTCATCTCTCCAACCAAACAAAGAACTATAATAGACCGATTCCTACCAACCAAACATGAGACAGAATGGTGTCATTCCAAAAATTAGGGACAGAACCATCCTATCCCACCACATCCATAAACTAAATACACACATATTTCCTTGTCCCCCGTGTACGAGAACACGGCAACATCCCTATCTGTGTACGAGGTCGTCACTAAAACTGCGCATGCCTCCGCACGCTGCTCGAGGGCCACTGTATAGGGCTAATATGGTATCTCTAGGCTATAGATTTTCGGGTCACGAGATGCGCCCACACGGCCATTGGTGGTCTCCTCAGCCATGAGCTCGTCTGCATGCTCTTCTGAGAGTATTCTCTGCCCCTTAGAGATCTTATGGACGTCAACAACCTTCATCCAAAATTCAAAATCAAGGACAGCAAAGATTGAAGCTGTGGTTTAATCGTTGGCGGGTGTTTAGATTTCTTCTGATTTACTGTTGGGAAAAGTTCTTGTGTGGATTGTATTTGTTGCCTTTTGATTAGAGCTTATTTTTTTTTCATGGGTCGTGAGGTAAATCAGCTACCTCGACCTAGCAAACGAGTCCAGCCAGCTTACACTACATGAAATATATAGCATTTTTTTGACTTATATGGCATATGAAAACAGACCAAAATGTAAATAAATCAACTGGTTTATGAATTCTTTAGGCAAGCAATCTTACGCCTTGTTTAGTTCCACCCCAAATTCCAAAAAGTTGCTACAGTATCTGTCACATCGAATGTTTGCGGCCCGTGCATGGAGCATTAAATATAGACGAAAAGAAAAACTAATTGCACAGTTTGGTGGGAAATTGCGAGACGAACGTTTTGAGCCTAATTAGTCCATGTTTGAACACTATTTGCCAAATAAAAACGAAGGTGCTACAGTAGCCCCAAAATCCAAATTTCGCGAACTAAACAAGGGCTTAGTGAGAAAAAATATGCACGTCACCAAAAAAAAAAAACTTGTCCAATTCCATTCGGTGAAAATCTTTGCTATATCATAAATGCTAATTTGCAAACGTCGTATGTCTATGACAAGGTTTTCATGTCATAAACTATTTTCTTGATTTTTCAAAAAAAAGTTGATGTCCCTAGTGGTATATGGGTCCCGCCTGTCACGATGAGAAACCACTGACGATATCTCTTATGGTGTGGTGGTTACATGCCCATCCAGTCCATAGTAGCCTCCGAAGTGGCCCAATTACCATGCCCAATAGCATGCGCATGAAAAATATATTTTTTTAAAAAAAAACATGACCTCAGTGGGCTACGAACATGTTTTTGAAAAGTCATTGTACTTATTAATATGTCCAATAAAGGAAGTTCAAAAAATTGTGCACGGCTAGAAAATATTGTCTCTTATAAACGCACCAAAAAAATGTCATATAAATATAAATCAGCCTCTATTTTTTGTTTTGTCTCATGTTAAGGCATAAAAAACACCATTTTGCATAAATAAATAGTTATGCAAAATTCAAAATTTCTCAAACTTTGCCACAAGGTTTCCAAGACATCAAAATATTTTTTTTGTGAATTTATTGGAATTTTTTAGCATGTTTGTTAACCTATGGAGTAGAGTTGGGTTTGAATAGGAGCCTTGTTGGAGTTGCTCTAACTTTAGAAGTCGGACAAATTACCTCCCTTATCTAGCTCAGATTATTTCCCTTTTGTGGTTTTTGGAGGACAATGGCGCGTGGCATGTGGACCTCACATGTTTTCTGTTTTTTAGCCATTTAATATTCTATTAAAAAATATATGAGCTCTTAAATGATCTCGGATGAGAGAATAATTTAAAAAATTTAGATGTAATGGAGCACTACAAATTTAGTGTAAAGCATGTAACCATTTGAGGTCATTTGAAAAATTCAAAAAGTTGAATTTCAGAATCAGGGAACTTAAAACGAATAACTGGGCCTCTAAAGAATCTCAAATAATTTTTTTGTCAACTACGAGTTATAGATTATGTTGAGATTTACAACTTTGATATAGAACACATCAATTAAAAAAAGGCGCTCCTATTATTTATATTACCCGACAGAGGAACTACATTTTAAAATCCTTGTGCTCACCAATTTTTGTTCACATCGGAGTTCCTTGAGAACAAACAACTTGTGTCTGTGATGGCATATGAATATGACTTTTGTAAACAGAGAGAAGAAAACTAACTCTAGCTAACTACCGTAATTTTCATAGCAAAAGAAGAGGCACTCTACTTGTCAGATAAGACCAGAGGAGCAGGAGTTGATCTTGCTCCACGCTCTCTGCGCTTGGGACATTACACTCCTCCTATATCGAGACGAGAGGTCTCTCTGTCTTATCCGGGATGGAGGGAGTAGCAAAATATGTGAAATGTCACCAAGTTCGTGAGCCAATTAAGTAACTTGGTTGGCACACAGGAAACTACATAAGCAGATATATATGAAATAAATACCATCTCAGTCATAGTGAAAGATCCACGCACACACACACACATACAAATGAAGTGCTTCGTTACATCCCGCCGATACACAAGTTCGATACAATAAATTACCTACTACCGGAACCTGGAGCATCATGTCCAAACCTAACTACCAAACAAAACTCCGAGATCCAAACTGTCAGACTCAAAACGTGTTGCTTCCTTGTCATTTTCATCAACAGTGTCCCATAAATTGCATGAAGCATCAGGCGAGCCTATTTCATATAGGTCAATGGCAGGGTGTCTCAGATCTTCCACTCTTTGGTTCTTGCATGCATAACATTGGCCGGGCGAAAAAAGCCAAGCAAAATGTACTAGAAAACTGCAAGTACATTCACACATATTTCATATATGATATTGTACAGTTGCTATACCATTTTCGTTTGGATCCAATGGATAGCATAAATAATATTTTTTCCTAAAAACCCTCCTTCACTTCAGCAAAATACAGCTTCACCTTCCAATCAGCTTCTGGCATCTTCATCCTCACAGTGAAGTTATAATGATGGTACACCTTGTCATAGCTCTCCACATTAAAACACTGGTGCTGAAGTTCATCAAGGCGGTAGTCCTCCAGCTTGTACAACAAATCAACATAGGGATATATTGTGAAAGTTTTAAAGTTTGGAAGTTTAATTTGTAAAAAACTATGCCTACCGCAAGATGTCGATTCATGTCAATGAACTTCTTGAAACACAGCATCACCTCCTCGTTCATCCAGGCCGTTCCATTCGGAATAATTTCTTCCGCTGAAGCTTCATGCCTGAATCCACAACTAGTTTGAGGCCAACGTCTTCCTCTATGGCGGGAATCAAAGTATCATAAAACCAATTCCAAACATCGATAGTTCTTTTGCATACATAAAAAGTAATAAAGCTACACTAGAGGTATGACTCGAATGAAAGTTTGTAAGCACGACATGCACCAATTGTTAAGAAACTTCACTCTTTCTAATCTGGATGACTAGGGGGTTAAAATACAAAAGTTAGGGTAAATGACACCATACATGAATATTATCAATATTCTCTCAAAATATTACAAAACTATCAATGTGTAGCAGTAGCCGGACAACTTATTACTACCACAGCATTTGATTGTATGATATAGGGACAGTCATAGACCTCAAGCCTATGATGTCCCAGCATCCTACGAGGGTGGCGACATTACATAGGGCAGCTACCACCACTCTCAGACTCCACTACTATGAGGCTAATGACGGTGTCACAACCTTGCCTTCCAAGTCATTAGAAAGTTTATTAAGCAAAAGTAAAAAGGCGCCCTTCAGTTTTCTACCTCTCAGTCTCCTCTCTCGCTCCCACTTTTCACTAGTTGTGCCAGCACCCTTCATGGTCACTAGCCTTATCCTCCCTACCAGCAAACCAAGACCAAAATAACTGGCACTGCTTTAGCTATGCCAGACCAAATTCAAATCATGGGGACTGTTGCTCAATCTTTATTTCAAGAAAAGGTAGCAAGACACTGAAATTATTTGAGAACATTGTGTGTCTTACTCTAAAAATATATTAAAAAAACTATTAAGTAATCACAACAATGCAGCATATGAAAATTACTAAAGCCTAAAATTTCCATTTTACATATGACAGGATGCCTTAATTCCTGATGAACATGTAGAAAACAACAATATGTAACAATAAAAGCAATAATGCCTAGGGGAATTACTTTTTGTTGAACAACGGCACGACACAAGAAAGCATTCTGTCATTTCATTAAGAAAAAAGAAAAATACAGTAAGCCAGCAGGCGTACTCCCAAACAAATCAATACCAAACATCAGCAAGACAGTGATGGAAATAAAATAGAGGGCAGAGCAGACCAAAACATTAGAACCTCTACCTTGATTCAGTTGGTACCATACTATGCTGAGGGTGAGCTGCTGCAACAGAAGCCTGTTCAGTAATAACACTGGGTAGCTGTGGTTCTGTACCCAATTCAGCAGCACGGGCATTAAGAGTGGGATCCTCAACGGCCAAAAAGCTATCAGAAGCTATGTCGAGGTTGATACAAGGACGTGCATCTAAGTATTCCTTAACCATACGTTGCACATGCTTTGGGCTGAAGAAAAGCATGGTAATATTGTTAAAAGCAACCAACATAACAAATTCCAAACTGCAGCTGTAGACGAAACGTCATGGAATGCAAACTAAACATTTGCTGACTGGTGCTATTGAGCAAAATGAATTCATTTCTACATAACAAATGAATGTATGAATACAACAAATGAACACAAAGGTTTTCACTGGCATGGTCACTTATACTGCTTATTCACCCTCATAAGTACTCCACTATGCACTTGACCATGCATGTGCTAGAGGTGTTAGGATAATAAAATAATTATTTTTTGCACATTACAGGTTTATATCTGAATTAGCATCTTCAAAATACCATCATGTCTATAGCTTAGAATGATGACAGAGTAATTAATAGTATTTACATCGTGTGGTGCTACAGCTACTCACATGCTACTGTGTGTTGCTTACTTGCTTATATTGTTTTGGTCCATCCGTGTATGTACTGAAATTTTAGCGCCTCAACAAGGCTTCTTGCTATTTCCAGTGTATTTCAGGCTTATATATATATATATATATATATATATATATATATATATATATATATATATATATATATATATATATATATATATATAACAACAAAAATGCCAGTCTCGATAAAAAATAGTGATGATATACATACTTCACATCTGAATATATATAGCTTGGGGCGTTGCTCCTTGACATTTGGAATAGTGGTAAGAAGGGGCCTAGACAGCACCATAGATCGTGATATACCTTTTGGTCGGTTAAAAAAGAACTCAGTCTGCCTAGTAGTAGGCAACCTGCACAGGCAAGAAGACGCTTAGATAGAGTTAACAATTTATGTGTTCCTTGTTCGTTCATTCTTTTTTGTAATGCATTGAAGCAAGACAATTTAATACCAAAATAATGTAATTTCTTGAGTCACATAAAGTACTTGTTCTATTTTTCCGTTACTAAACCCATATATCGACAGTTAACTTTTGTTTTTGAGGATCCTTCCCATTATGTAGAGATAGAAAACATTAAATTTCAGCGTAGATAAACAAAGAGCAAAATATACGTACCAAGCATAGTCATCATCAGTTAACTCTTCATCTGTTTTTGTTTGAGGGGTCAGAAGTGGGGGTCACTTAATGACAGTGCCCCTATAACTTCCCTATCAAACTCACTGCTGTTCACCTCACAGGTATGCTCCTCTTGCCTGATAAAAGAATGTTACAATGGAACAATAATCATTAGAAAGAATATCCAGAAGAAGGTATTATGAATTTGCTACACAAGTAAACACAAGTCAGCCAATAAACATGTATCTATATAAACGTAAATAGCAATAACCATGACACTTATGGTGCTGGTGTTATGGGCCGAGCCTGTCTGTGCTGATCTGAATAGAGAACACTCTGCCCAACATGGGTTCCAGTTCCAGCCCCTTGAGCTACAGGATGACTACAAATTTTGAATCAGCACATGACCGTATAATCACTAGTACAGCAATCTACAATCTTGTTCCATTACCAAGAAAGGAAACGAAGTATATTTGTTGGAACCTTTTATACATGTTAAAAGATAAATAAATTTGAAGGGGCAGCAAAACGTTCAGGCCAAACATTCAAAATTGCAAGGGTAACACATAAAACAAAGAAGCCCTGGTGTTGTGCTGGTGCTAAGGCATTACAGCAGCTCCTTTGTAGGTCGTTTCCAACAGCTGCTTAGGCTCTGGATGGGGGTTTTTTGGTCGTGTTTTTTTTTCAGCGAGTGGTGTTGTTAGTCTTATAGCACCCGGTTTTAAGAACAAAACTAGATACATACCCTATGTGAGCTCAGAAAGTCAAATCTCACATATAGCTACAAATAAGGGTAATATCGAAAGACAATGCTCAATATATAACGTACTTAGTATAAAGGATATAACCTTAGACAGCAAACAGCGGAAAGACAACTCCGATCTTCGGGTGAAGACTCCAATTCCACAGGGACCACTAACTGGTTGATCACAAGCCTAATTCCTCCAAACTCTAGCAATCTGGTACCCACCTGGGATTTTTCCAAAGATTTAAAAAGTAAAGCAAGCACTACTGGAATCTCACATTTTTTTGTGTGTGCGAAAACACACAAAAAAATGTGAATACCGTCAGAAAAAATATTTTTCTGACGGTGTACCCTCAGAAAAATACCCACAGAAATATAATGACAGAAAAATTCAATTGTTCTGTGTGTTCGCCGTCAAAAACAATTTTTCTGTGGGTGTTACACGCACAGAAAAATTGCGTTAGCCCAGATTAAATTTAAATGTTGTGTGCGTTGATCCTCACAGAAAAAAAGAAAAGCCCAACAGGAAAATGATTTTTCTGTGGGTGTAACACCCACAGAAAAATTGCGTTAGCCAGATTAAATTTAAATGTTGTGTCGGTCTCGGTTAACGCACAGAAAAATAAGACCACCGACAGAGAAACCCTTAACCATGCAGCAAATTGGATACAATAATTATATAGAAACAGAACAGTAGCAACAACATATTAAATATGGACTGCCCATACTGTAATTTCATCACAACATAATCAAATTAACAAACATTGATTCATTCATGTATTAGCAAGTCGAGATGTCTTTACATAGATATAGCACATACACAGATAGTTCAATGCTCAACAAAAGGTATTGTATCTCTTTACAACAAGCCATTTGATGACGATATATGCAGTAGCTACACGCATAACCATTCATCTCCAATCACTCTCTGCATAGATTTGTCAATGTAGTCTCTATATAACCGGTGCAAACATTCCATAATTGTCCTTGTCTTCCGGATAATGCCTGTAAAATAGAAGGATTAGATGCTATGGCATATCATCATCTAACAGAAAATGATGCAAATTAAGCAATGAAATTCTCGAACTTCTAACATTTGGGGTGAACCATAAAAAATAACATGTATATATATATATGATACAAGGCAGCCATATTATCATCATCTGATAGAAAATGATGCAAATCAAGCAATGGAATTCTCGAACTTTCAACATCTGGGGTGAACCATAAAAAATGACATGTATATATATGATACAAGGCAGCCATATTATTGTGCTACAATTGACTAGAAGATGAGTTTGTACTAGCAAACAGCTAGTATCCAATACACAAACACAGCTCCTTAATATGAATGCTTCAGTCATGCGAGAAAACTGAAGAATGCGAAAGGATATTCTCACCTAAGCAGATAGGGCACTGAACCTCCTTCCATATCTCTTCTAATTTCACTAGCATAAACCTGAGAGAGACAGAACAGTTCACTATAAGCTTCAGACCATGAAAAACATCAAATATTCCAAAGTCCAAGAACCTGAATAATGAGCTTCAATCTATGTAGAACAGTGAGATGCAGGTAAATATAAACAAATGTAGCATCTGTTTTTGTACTGTACTTCCAGTAAGGTAGTGAGATGCACCAGTAAGGCAGTAAAGACTTGCTTGAGACTGAAGCCGAGCAGTAGAATATATATTTCACCTTATGAATTTCTAGAGCATGTGCATTGCCGATTGGAAAACATGATGAGCATTACAAGTCGGATATATTTGCTTGCTTGCACAATTAAAATGCATATGCAAACAGCATCTACAATGAAAGGGCCAAGGCAAGAATGTGCACAGACTATGCATGGCTGTTGTTGGCATGGTGAAGCAGTTCATGCCTGTTATTTTTCCAGCTACAATGAAAGCTCAGTGTTAATCTCATCAGCAGGAGCAATTGAACTTTTCGACAACACATAATGTCATAAAAGTCGGAGTACAAAATCAAACTTCACTTACCAGGGCAATGGTTCGGGGTTTCTTAGAATTCTTACTCTTCTTATTCTCATCCATAAGACATGCCCTCTTGTTACTTGTAACTCCACTAAAAATTGGAGCAAAGACCTGACATGGATCTACTTGCCAAATCAGAGTAAAGAACTAAAGAAACTAGAAAGGGTGAGCAAAAATTATCTGGGTTGAATCATATGCAACCTCTTGGGTAAAAAACACACGGAAGGTATCAAAGGATGAGCCGGCGTTAGAAATCATTGTTGAAAAAGATGATGTTGTAAGCAATGGTGATGCCTGGAGGACAATAATTGATGCCTGCTTACCTGTACTTGACCTCATTGACACACAGAGGTCTATTCCATATGGCATTCAGCAAGTGAGGGAACTTATTGGCATCTCATGTGCCTTCAATCAAGTTGTGCAGGTTTGTCAACCAAGCATGTTTTAATATTAATGGTTAAATCAGCAGTTTTGACTGCAGCAACACCACAGGGACATTTATTCCCCACCCAAGGACTTCTGGGGATTGGTAGATCTTGCCTTGTTTAGGATCAGTGTCTATTCTAGTTTGATTGGGTTAATTAGATATTCTGAGGTGTTGTATAATACTTAAGTTGGAGAGCAAAATATGGCAGCTCATGGGAAAATGGCACAGAGCAAAAATGGTCACTTTCATCTTCCTTAAGCAAAAATGAAGTGCACAGAGCAAAAATCAGTTTTGTAACTCGGGTCTTGATTTGCAGTGTTGCACACAGTAAAAAAGGTGGAATTAGAAAGAAGCATACTCCTAATACACTAAAGCCTATATGCAGTGCTATGTAAAACACTTAAACAGTCATATAAAAAAGGTGGAATTAGAAAGAAGCATACTCCATTTTAAGCGCCTGCTCACACGAGCAGGATTTTCAATACATGAATTATTCCTCTTTCTTATCTTCTGCCGCAGCACCATGTGGATTGGCTAGGGGTTTTGATTCACTCGCACCCTGTAAAGGCGGAGTACAATAAGCAATTGGGAGATACACTGTAGCATGAGCATATAAGGGCACAAAAAGTAGGATGAACATGTAGGCATACCTCATCGTTCTTCTGAGCTGCAGGCTTGTAAGGACAAGCAGGTGGGACTCTTTCAGGTCTCCGGTACTCCCATCCAAATAGCCGATACACCTTGCTCTAGAAACCGTCCAAGATACAAATCAAATTCCATAATGTAAGCAACAGAATTTTATTAGAAACTAGAAATGAAACAGAGATCCTCTTCATTCATGTGACCAAATGCACATGTAAACCTACAAGGCTATGTGCAGTCAGAGAGCGCATCACTATCATTTTTGGTTCACGGATCAGATGTATGATTCTGACAGAATTATTCTTAAGCAACTGACCATATAATATAATCCTAGAAAACCTAACAAAACCGTCAATGAAAATAAACCAGCTTCGGCCCCTAGCTGGCTCTTCCAAATCACATACACGAATCTTTGTAATTGACAGGTAGATCCTCCCTAGAGGATCAATGATTTATTGTTCCAGCTAATCCCATAAGGCCTAGACAAACTTAGGCATGAGTACATGGCTAGACCCAGCCGACGCCACTGAACCACTATTGTTGTAAAAGGTGCATATTACTCCCGAAAAAAAGAAAATCAACAATCCAATATCTTCCATGCTGCCTGTCTAAATTGAAATTATGGTTTCCTTTATTCATTATAGTGTCAAGACTCAGGAATTGGTTTATTCTCAAATCTTGCATCTGTAGTATTACCACTAATCAAAAGGAGGTATGTTGTATAGTTATTCACATGCATCTAGAAGCTGAATTTACTGCACAAGAAGCTGATATCTAGAATCAACAATCTATAGGCCAGGAAGCTGCTGGGCACAAGAATTCATAATAATCCAAAATGCATATTGCTTATCAATTTACTGCATGATGTTATTGCTATGCGAATCTGATGAGGAAATCTGGGTGGGTATGAACTGCTGCTAAGGAAACGTGATCATAAAATCCAAACCAAATCATCAGAGAAAAGAAAACCAGCTCTGGCCGTAGCTGGCTCATACCAACCACAATCGATAATCAACATCAAGGTCTGTCTACTCTTCTCTATAGGAACGGTGGGCTCTGGTTTCTTGCTCCAACGAATCCACGAGCCCAAGACAAAACCACCAGGGCAGCAGACTAGACAAAAAAGCTCGAAAATCCCCCGCCACTGTTGAATCGATAGAACCCCTAACCACCACGGGCGATGCCTGGTTGGATCTTATAGAAACCAGAGAGAGAGAAGGATCCGTACGATGATGAGGTCGATGAGGTAAGGGAGGGCGTTGACAACCGGGATCAGGAAGAGCGGCGGCAGGCACACGACGCATACCTGGCCAAGCACATCCACCACGACGTTAGTATAGCACCGGGATCTGTAGGGAGAGGAGGGGAGGGGAGAGGGAGAACTAAGAACCACACCATATCGTCGGATCGGATTGGATCAGAAGCTGGAGGATGGATCGGCCTCCTTGTCTTTGACCCCGTTGCTTGCACCGATTCGTCTCCTAGCTCCTCCTCGTCGTAGTCGTAGGGGCGCGGTGGTCGCCGATCTGTGCGATGAGAATGCGATTGGGGACAAAGACTGGAGAGGAGAGGAGAGGAGGGACAAAGGAGACAACGGGATCTGCTCGGTTGTCGGCGTGGAGGTGGTGGCGCCGGATCCAGCCGCCTGGGGGCACGCTCGCCATGGATTTGGCCGGATCCGGGGGTGAAGGAGAGGGGCCACGCCCGCCGCGTCGATGAAGAGGGAGAGGGAGGAGAGGGAGTGGCGGCGCTGCTCGGGGAGGGGAGGAGCCCCCACGCTGAGTCGCAGAGGGAGGGCGCGGCGCTGAGTCGCTGAGGGAGGGGCGCGCTGAAAGGAGAGAGTGAGGGAGGGGGTGCGGTCTAGTGCGTGCGTGAGAGGGTGTTTGGGGGCGCGGCTATCGGCGGGTTAGGGTTAGGATTTCTCTGTACGTGTACATATTTTTTTCTGTGCGTTTTTAAAGAACCGACAGAATAAATTGCATTTTTCTGTGAGTGCTGATTTTTCCATGTGTGTATTGTCACGATGCGATTTTTCTGTGGGTTTTAGTATTTTTCTGTTGGGATATTTTGGAACCGATAGAAAAATCATAATTTTTCTGTGCGTACCGAAAAAAACACACAGAAAAATTTATCACCCACAGAAAAATGCGAGATTCCAGTAGTGAAGCGTAAGTGCATGTCGTACTCAACAAATATAACATAGAGTTCAAGAGGCTCAAAAGGCTGACACTGAGTTAACTGCGATTAGCTTTTAATTGTCACAATTTTACCCTAGGAGTAGCAACAAGTTTATCACAAGCCCATATAAACACATGATCAGGCAAACATGAATAATAAATAGCATAAGCAGTAATCATTAGTGATCATCTTTATCATCGGTATCATCCGTGTTCTTTGTCTATTCCGTAAGGGACCAAGGCCACCCGTGACCGGGAGCACGGCTGATATACCAGTTTTACACTCTGCAGAGGTTGTATACTTTCCTTGTGAGTCGTGATTTATCCTTTCGTCCTAGGCGGCCAACCTCTTGACCCACTACCAAGGAAGGTCGGCAGGGTTCACTATGAAGCCTTTCAAAGGTTCATCTAACAAATTAGGGCTGCTAAGATTTCGCCATCAATAAGCATGAACCCCCTCCAAGGAGTGACTAACAAAATACCAAGAAATCAAAGTGCACCCTCTTGGCAGGCCGAGATCGTACCTATTAGAGCCCCTCTTGCTCCATATAGGTAACCACTAACAAGCTAGAAAAGGTTCTTATACTGAGCTAAAGCCAGAGCCATATAGCCCTCACAACTGTACTGTAAGTCCCGAATATTCGCTTACAGATAAGTCCTTAGGGAGAGGAATCTAGAGCACCATAAAAACAACCTAATGCTCTAGCCCCCTTGTTCCATGTTGCTAAAAAGCATATTTTAATGTTTATTGCATAATTCATTAGTCAAGTTACAAGATCATGGCTTTAGTTTGAGCACTAGCATCATACTACCTAATGCAATAACCTATAGAAATCAAAGAATCCAGGATATCAAATAGCTAGAAAAATTACTACGGTTGCCAAGGTAGACACTTGCATATAATTAAAATGATGTTAAGGTGAATAGGACAACAAGGAAGATCCCATGCTATACTTGCTTTAAACTCAGATCTTTCTTCTAATCAAAACCTTCAATGAAATGCTTCTGGATTCACCGCGTATAGCTCACCGACTGGACATGATCATAAAACACCACACAAGCATTCATACAATCATAAACGAACAAACAATAGAAATAAATTAGAACAATACACCATACATAATAAACAACAGGTAAAAAGGTTTTAAAGATGTTCTACACATTACTACGAACACACAGACGCGAAAAACACTCTAATCGAAGCTATAATGAAAAAAAATTATGAATTAAACAAGATTTCCTTTAATAAAATAATAGATTAAATCTAACCTCGAATTTCAAAAGTTGAAATTATATTTAACAGTAGGATGAACATGTAGATTACTCAATTACGAATCTAACACAACTTGAATGGATCAAAACAGAGTTAAAACGAAGATTTTATGGCCTAAATAAGACTAGTGGCAAAACTGTAAATAGATGAAAGCGTATTTTGGATATAACCGAAGAAACTACGTTTTCAAAAGAAGAAAACGTATTTTGAATCTAACAGAGGGATTTTACGCTTTCTGAAAGAGAAAACGTATTCTGAATCTACTAAGAAAGAAACTACGCTTTCGGAATAGGAAAACGTATTCTGGAAGTGCGCCATAGACTGCGGGTTATATTACGCAAAACTACAGGGGCTCTTTTGCAAATAAACCTGGCGAAGGGGTATGGGCGATCTTGGACCATTAGATTGAATCTAGACGGCCCAGATTAGAAAGGAGGGGGAGAGAGAGTCACCGACCGGAGAAGAAAACCGACGCGGCGGAGCTCCATTACTGGCGGCGAGAAGCTCCCCGGAGTGCTTGGTTTGGGCCCTAGAGGCCACGGTTTGACGAGCTGAGAGCACAGGGAATAAGAGGAGAAGACGGCGAACTCATCTAGGGCCTTCTTGCGGTCGACGGCAGGTCTACGGCGTCGGGCAGCGCTGCGGCGACGACGACGTCGACGATGGCGAGAGAAGGAGAAAAATCTAATTTAGTACACGAGGGATTTCCCAAATTAGGGGCTTCCTTTATGGTAGATTTAGTGTGCTTTACCCAAAGGGTTGGTACATATTTATAGGAAGAAAAACTCCCCACATCTACATCAACTAGGAATATGGTATTAATTGATGTTGCACCCTCCACATTTACTAATAGACCTAAATAATCATTAAAGCCCATTAGTAAATAAATGCATGGGCCTTTGAGATTTATTAGGATTATTGCACATGGACCTTGAGAGTTGGTTGAAAATGAGATATATTATTTATTTTCGGAATTAATTAATTTTGTAAATAAAATAATTCTAGAAAAGTCCAGAATTGATATTTAAGCCATGAAAAATACTCCGAGACCTCTGGAAATTTGGGAAAATTTCCCAGAGACACTTTGGAACATGATAAATTTTAATCTAATAAAAATTTATTATTTTTCCATGTTTTCATGAGCATAAAAATACAAAATTAAATTATTTTAGCTCTATTTCAAGAGAAGCAAATTTTAAGGTGTTACAACTATGTGGCCTAAGGGAGTGAGCTTTGCCTCTCCTCTGGTTTTTCTTTTTTCTCTACTTAATGAAATGACACATAGTTCTCTTGCTTAGTTCGAGGAAAAAAATAGAGAAGCCCTTATGACTTCAGATTACGCAATACTTCTACACAGTTAGGGTCGAAAAACGCTCACTGGACAGCAATCCTATGCAATTTCCTAGCCCTTGACGCTTGAACACATCAAAGGTACATGGATCCCTCAAAGAGCCTCGGCTACATTTACGCCCCTACAAAGAACCTTTTGTTTTCTGTAGCTGTCAATTGTGAAATGCTAGAAGGGTATCAAAAGTCAGCCTAGCTTGTAACTGATACGTACAGGACAAGATTGTTCATTTCTTGATCGTTCATTGTTCTCTGGATAGATACACATGGTGTTTGTTCTAGCATGCAAGTTAGATTGGTTCACAGAGCAAGTGATGACGTCTTGACCATAACGTGTTTAATGGTTTGCTGCTGACAAATCAAGCAGTAAAAATTTAACTAGGAAGATTGAAATGGTTCTGTTAAACAAAAACACATTTTTAAACAGGCAAGCAATATCCATATCGCACCAATATAAAAGGGGAATCTTTTGGTGAGCAACAAACAAATGGAAGTCCAAAATTTTGCTATGATATGCAATTTTTGGTTGTACAAACCACTGGTAGGCTGGTAGCACAATACATGTTTGCTTTTTGGGGTCCGGAGTAGTATGCTAATTTAATTGGATAGTTTGAAATGATTCTCATAACAGAGCAATTATAAATGGCGCAACCATACAACAACTTCATGTATTTTTCACATGGCTTATCAACGGAAAAGCCAGTGTTTATGGGAGCAAACAAATAGCAGAGCATTTTCCAACATCATAACCTGGGAAGGGGAACTAAGCACACGATCAGTTTTACAGTTCAGAGCTTAGAGTTAGAGCGATAAAGTTTTAGCCAGTGCAAGAAATTCGGCACTTTTTCTTAGTAGATTTAGATGGTGAATGGTGTGGGTCCCATCAGATTGCAACTGAATTTAAAAAGTGGAGCATAAGAAAAGAACTCACTCGGAGCCAGGTGCATAATCAACATTAGTCATTTCAGCTGTTTTTGGGGTGGAAAGTGAAGGGTCATTCAAAGACAGCGCTTCGAACGTTGGCAAACGCATAACCGGCCTATGAAGCTCGCTGCTGCTCACCACGCTAGCCTCAGCCCTGATTAAAAACATATTATAGGAAAGATCATCAATGCAAAGAACAGAGAGAAGAAATAAGTATTGCTATGGAAACAAACACAAGCCAGGTATCAAACATATTCAGTTTGTCGAACACAAGCCAGATATCAAACATTTTCAGTTTGTCGAAAACTTAATATAGGTAAAAAAAACAGCAACCGCTGCACTTACCTTGCTAGTCTTCCTGGTCGAGAATGCCTTGGGCGTTCTGAATAAAGAACACTTCATCGAACACTATTCCACCATCAGCTCCAGGATGACTATGAATGTTGGAATCAACAAACTTGGTTAGGTTTGAAACAGCAATCTACTACGTTGTTCCATGTTCATGGAATGCAAGAAAGTATTGTTCATTAAATTTTACCCAATAAAAAAATAAAGCGTTAATTTTGAGAGGCAACAAAAGGTTTTCCAGCCAAGCACCGAAAATATGCCAACACTACTCAGCAAGCACCGAAAATATGCAGATTATGTGCGCAATGGTAGTTTCTAAGCAAATGAGGGCCGCTGTTTCTGGCAGTGAGGGGGGCTAGTTTGCCGGCCGAATTAGAGAGCTTGTAATGGCAAGGGCAATACTATCCACAATCCGTCCGTTCATCAGCAGGAAAAATAGATCTTTTCAGCTGGAAGCAAAAAAAAAAGCATAATATTTTCCAGCATCATAAGTTGGGGAGTAGAGTTAAGCACACAAGCTATTTTGCAACATAGAGCTAGGGAATGTCTTTAAGGGTAAAACAAAGAATGATTTTGATAAGGGTCTGTATTTAGTGTCTAAAGTGACACTATGCAATTTCTACTATGTCTAGCCAATTCCAGGTCATATTGCATTTCAAGCAATTCCATCCACAGTAGATGGAGGGAGAAAGACGGAGAATAGTGTACTCCCTCCATCCCAAATTATAAGTCATTTCAAAAAAAAATTGAGAGTCAAAGCATCTTAAGTTTGACCAAATAGATATAGTATATCAGCTCTCTCAGAAATTAGATCTGTCATGATAAATACATTTCCTTTTTTTATTTCTAATTAGTTCTTAGCTAATATATAGACGTTCAAACCATGTCTACAGAAAGATTGTCAGCTAAAGAAGCGAACTAGGATAGGATATAGGAGCAAGAAAGCCGGGGAGAAGCAAACAAAGCAAGCACACTAGTTCATAATGGAACTTACCGTGGTCCTTGAATTGTTGATAGTCTATCGCAGGGCGGCCGGCGAGCTTTGACGGCAACCAACTGGGAGCCGCACGATTCGATACCGATGTGTGTCACCGGAACCTGTATATACGTATATATACTTATAAATACATCATCAAGCGATAATTGATGCAAGACGACGTAAGGTCGAAGACATATTCGAATTCGTATATATACGTACTTACAAATACATTATATCTATATATGCATAATAAACAATGATGACGGAGGTGGTGTACTCCAAATTCGAGTCGGAATATATATATATATATATATATATATATATATATATATATATATATATATATATATATATATATATATATATATATAGACAAGCCGAAACGTCTTATAATTTACGATGGATAGAGTAGTAGTAAGATCATCTTCAGTAGACTATCTAAACAGACTAGATATTCTATTTTGGAGTAGTGGAGGTTCAAAAAACTCACTCCAGCAAATTACCTAGCTACTAGACCACCTAAATTTATTGGCCCCACTTTTCCCCTCGTACTACCCATTTCTTTTGAGCCAACAAATGGCTACCCATTTTCTGGTTCCTCTGTTTTCTTCCCCGTGCAACCGTTTGCTCTACCCGACCGCCCGATCGATCTGCTGCAGCTGAGGAGCAGCCGTCGGGGAACCGCCTCCACGCCACCGTCGGTCCTGTGCCGCCACGCTGACGCGCCATACGGGAGTCGCCACCGCAGCGAACCCGCCACTGTGAACCACTGCTAGGCCGCTGCTCCACGCTGGACACGCCGTAGGGGAGCTGCTGCCGCGGGCTCTATGTCGAGCATGCTCCTCTCTCTCGGCTCTCTCCCCCACGCGATGACACTCCTCTCTCTCCTTCGCACGACGGTGACGCTGGTAGATGGAAAGCTGTTACCCGAGAACCTGTCAAACCGTTCATGGACATACTTGGTCAGATTGGGGAAAGGTTGAGATATCAAGGTATCCCTTAAGTACCGACGGGTCGTATGGGCGATACCCCTTGTTTCTGGTGGGGTTAATGTGTACCCCTCTGTAGAGCTTACTTTGAAAGTTATAAGTTCTGTACTTCTAGATACGGACTAGAGTTGGATTGGAATAAGGACTCATGGTTTATGCTTGCTAAAACCTAAATAAATCTATAACTAAGTTATATATGATCCAATGAGTATGAAAATTTTACTACAGTTCAAACATAGAATAATTAGCCCACCATAAAAATTTCACCACAATTGGACCATAGAAACTGCAGCTATGAATTATTTCAATTAATTACAGAAAAGCATAGATCTAAAGCTACAGCAAAAACTTTGTACTAAATCATACCACATTATATGTTCACTGTGTAGATCTCCTCATGTGGAGTCCAACAAAATTGGATTTTTCTATTTTATGATTTTTCTATGATTTACTATGTTTTTTGAAAGATTTAGCCAAAATAAATAAAAAAACAAAAAAATAAAACCGCCTTTGAAAACCACCTATAACCGGTCAGGGAGGTAAAACGAACGATTTTAAAAGTTCAGGGAGGTGGTTTACCCGGTTTTAGAGTTCAGGGAGGGAAAGTAAACATCAACAATATACACGGAGGTAAAATGAACTTTTTCCTTTTCAATCTATCCTCAGTATGGAAGGGCCGTAGTATTTGACTCTTTGGATACTCCAAAAGAAGGGTACAAGGAATTTGAGAGCGTATTGAGATTGTAAGTGACCATACTTATTTTTTTACACTTAATATACATGTTAAATTTGTCGTTCACACCTATGGTTTTCATTGAGCGCTTATTGCTTGTACTTGGAGGATCCCGATTCCATCGATCGTAGATATGAGAAGAAGAAGACGAATGGAAAAACACTAAAAGTCAGGCGCCACCTTCCCGGTACGTATCAAAATTCGTATGTGCTATTATATCGTGCATGCTCTCTATATGTTCTAATCCATTGTGTATTATATATCGTGCAGTGCGACAAACAACCTATAGGGTCGTTATTATGTGGATACTATGTTTGCGAGTACCTTAGAGAGTCTGGCAAATTTAGCATCTGCTACAAGCAGCTCAAGAAAGCACAAGACTGGGTGGGAAAAGGAAAAGGTCACCAAAAAGAGTATAACTCAAACTATAGAGGACATTTGTGGATTCGTCATGCACAAATGTGTGCATATCGGGGCACGTATGATGAGAAGTTGGAGAAGATCAGATACTGGACCACCGAGCTACAATAATTCCATGATTATAAGTTGCCGAACCTCTTTTGATTAGTTAAGTACTGGAGATCTTAGTTTCATATGTATCTATATGACATGCATGTATACGTAACTTGAATGTTAATGAATGTGGTATATATATTCTGCTCTGTTGTCAGAATTCAAGTTCAAATCAAATGGCGGGAAACTATTTTTTTATACTGGAAAATCATTAACGGAGACGGGCAAGTAATAACTGGCTGACTCCGTTAATCTTTTAACAGAGGCCGGCGACTTAGCGCAACCGCCTCGGTTAATGGATTAACGGAGGCAGGCTGCCTCCGTTAATGGGCATTAAGACGCCCGCCTCCAATAATGGATTAACCGATAGGTCTGCATTAATGCGGACCTTTCGACGGAGGCGGACGCTTTGCCCGCCTCTGAAAACCAAAAATGACCACCTCCATTAAAGATACTGTAGTAGTGTAAGCATCAAGATCCTTTCACCTACACATGTGAAAAACATTTCAGCTCTTCTAAAAATAAGCTAACCTGAGTGCAAGTGTTGTGTACGAGGCTCTCTAATAGCTTATGTTAGATCTTTTTGACCATCGATCCGAAGAGAAAGTGTTTTTAAACCTTTGATGACGAAAGAGTATGCATTTTTCACCCTTTTATTAAATGTACTTTCTCCATTCTAAATTGTACTCCCTCCATCTGGAAATAAATCAACTTCCAAAGCTGTTATAATTCAAACATTTTTAGGTTTAGTCGAATTTTTCGAAAAGAGCACTAATACTTATGAGACCAAATTTATTTTATTAGATACATCATGAAATATATTTTGATAATAATGTACTTGTTTGATGTCATACATGTTAGTGCTCTTTTTTATAAAGTTGGTTAAATTTAAAATAGTTTGACTTAAAACAACTCAAGACGTTGATTTTTTTTAACGAAGAGAGTAATTCACTTTAGCTTTGCCCTAAATCAAGAGGCCAGACATTTTAATAATAAATATATATTTTATAACACCACCTGAAACTAATAATATTGTAAATGTTGACGGATTTTTCTATTAACAATGTCAAAGTCAGAGAAATTTGAATTATACAATGATTTTTTTTTAAAACAAAGTTCTTATAGAAAAATGTTTATTAAAGTAGAGTAAAATTTGGAATGGAGGGAGTAGGCAATAACTCGTCCTAGCAATGATAACAGAATCGTCCTACCAATGATAAGAAAATCAAATGCTTTGATTCGCTCACGTCCGATCGTGTCCAGGAACACTCAATGATAAGAAGGCACAGGCGCCGGGGCCAGGAGCAGCTCCGTCCTCTCCAACTCCTTGTCTCGCCGCCGCCACAGCAGACTGCTGGTAGCTCCTGTAGCACCATGGATGGGGGCGCGGGGTTGCTTGATCCTGAGGGTCGCATCCAGTCCTCGTCCGACTCATCGGCCGTGTCTTCAAAAGCGGCCAGCAGGCAGTTGTCCGGTGCCTCCTCGCACGACGCGACAGCCAGTGCCGGTGCGAGCGCTAGTGGTGGCGGTGGCGATGGCAACACGAGGACAGGCGGTGGTGGCGTCAACTCGAGGAGCTAGTGGTGGCGGGCGGCGAGGTTGCGTAGGATGCATCGTTACTGCTTCCGTACTACGGGATGTGCTGCTGATGGCAAGTTCGGCTTGGCGCGTACTGTGTTTCGGGCTTTCTTACGCAGATGTATGGAATCTGTGTGAAAACCCTGCCTGACTGTTGCTCCAGGCTATAGACGATGACACAAAAGGCGCCATGTCCCTCCCTGGAGGTGGTGTTGAAGATTTCAGTTCCAGTTGTCGCACAAGGCCATCCGTGCTTGCTGCTATCCTCTGAGCAGGTCTCGGGCGAAAGCCCTTCCGAGCTTGCTACTACCGTCATGGATGGTGGCGTCTGTGGATGTCACTTCCCTTCTTCAAGGCATCGAACAAGTTGACCAGCATCCGTCCACGCGCAAGCGCGTCCTTAAGCTCTCCCTGGTTGATCTCCCACCCCATCTTGTTATTGGTTTGTGTACACTGCTACCCCTGGGCTTTTGCACACATAGACACACTACATGCTGGAAGGTGCTCACCTTCAATGGCTTGCTCTGTCATCCTCTAGGTCACTTGAGTACTTTGCCTCATCATATGCTGGGTTGCAGGGACCTTGATCTCCTCCTTTGGATCTCCTTGTTCTCCTCGTGATAGTCCTCCCGGCTGTCGCTTGTTTGTTCTGACTCAATGCCTCACAACTACCTCGCTGTCATTTGTCGGATCCGACTCAATACCTTATAGCTGCTTGTGGATCAGAGATCTTTAGAGTCTTCCATTGGTGGTGGCATAGGTTTGGAACGTGGTGCTTGCAATCGCTCTGGATAGTAGCCTGAGCCTGTAGCTGAACCATGTTGTTGTTTTGTTTATGTTGTAATCCTCTTCTCTACCACTATGTCGTGTACTTCTCTGACCTTCGAGGATCACCCCTTCCATTCCCGGCCTTTCAAAGAAAATGCATTTGTAGAGCCGGTTGCTATTTTCAGCCGCCTCTACAAATGCCTCTAGTTTTAGCTAGAGTCGGCTCTTGATGCAGCCGCCTCTACAAATGGATTTCTAGGGGTGGATGGTTCTAGAACCGCCTCTAAAAATCAATTTATAGAGATGACTAGATCTAGAGCCGTCTCTAAAAATTGGTGCAGCACAGTAAAATTTGAACTTTTCAAACAACCTCGGATGGAGAAATGATCAAAACCAAAGTTGTAGTTCTCGAAGAGTTATATAACTTTGTAGTAGACATTTTTCATTTAAAATGACCTATCAATTTTTTGCTATTTTTTTAGCCTAGATTTTTTATTTGTGGACAATGATTTGTTGAGGCAGCTCAGAATACAGTTGCGTGTTCAAATCGATTTCTAGAAGTGTCTCATGTTCCCCACCACCTCTAGAAAATCCAATTTGTAGAGGCGGATAGATAATCGACTTGATTTGTAGAGATGCAAAAGTAGAGGCGGTTGGGCCAGCCGCCACTACATATACTCCTAGTAGTAGTTTTTTTCAAAGATCAAACTTGGTCCCTAGATGCTTGCCCTTTGGCAATACAAGCAGTTGCATACTCCGACGCGGCTCCTTCTCCGGCGGGCAGACCTCTGGTGACTCCCATTCCGTACTACGACCCTACCCAGACTGACCTCCATATTCCAGCGACTCCCCTCCCAGACGACAACCCACTCTCGATGGCCGAATTTGTCAATGACGACAAGCAAAACAGGAGGATGACATATGGGTCCCACATGTGAATGAGTGCTAGAATGAATTGGAGTGACATGGTTTAGGTAGTATTGCTGGAGTTGGAAGCAAAAAATAAGTTGTATCAAAATAGGTGGCCACCCAAACAGACATGTAGTGGGCCTGTTTTGGTTAGTGCTGTTGGAAATGCACTAATATACCTCCAGGACCCAGCAGCAATACAAGCTTGGTCCCAAGTTGCTTGCCCTTTGGCAATACAAGCAGTTATGTATAGTTGCTATATAGGGCAATTTCTTTCTCAAAGTTGCCTATAGCTCAAAAACTATATGTGGCCATTTTGAATGTAAGTTGCATTCCTAACATGGTAACAAAACTTAGGGTTTAAATCCTCGCCGCTCATAATGTTGCGTCGTCAGTGAATTGTCATGCGCGGCCATCCACTACAGCCCCGCATGCCTGACGCGGCCTTCAGCGGCCCCCGTGCGCCCTCTAGCAGCGTTCTCCCATGCCCGTGCCACGGTCAACACGCGTGCTGCCCCTCACAGTCTCCTGTGCTCCCACGCACCCGCCGATGCGGCCCCGCGCGCTAGTCTCTACTCCCCACCCCTCTTGTTCCTTACTCTTCCTGAGTTGTCTTTTTTGCTACCTTCCTTAACACCTCATGTTTCTACACCACCTTCGGTTCTTCACCATCTCCAAATTGTTTGTCCATCTCACCTTTGACTTCGGTTCCTCCTCCCCCACCGGTGCTCCACCCCACGAGATCCCTCGCTCTACACCCATCATCCACATCCTGCTCTAGCATGGAGTCCTCTCCATCCATACTTGGGTCTTCCCATGAGCCACCTCTGACTTCACCTTTGCCTCTGGTTTCATCTCCCCCAGCGGTTGCTCTACCTTGTGAGATCACCCGCTACAACACCCGCCGTCTGTGTCCTGCTCCACCATTAGAATCCTCTTCGTCCCTCCTTGGGTCTCCACATGAGCCACTCTTCATGGCCGTAGCACAATTCGTCCTCCTGATCACTATGGTTTCACTGCTACTGCTTTGGTTGAAACTATCCTATCATGAGGTTGTTGTTCACCGATAATGGCAACATGCTATGGCTGACGAGACTGTTGTGATGGTGCGCACTAGTACATGGGATCTTGTTCACTTGCCACCTCACATTACTCCTATTACATGCAATTGGCTCTACGAGATCAAGAATCGCTCGAATGGCTCTCTTAGTGCTACAAGGCTCGTCTTGTCCTCAACGGGAGCAGGGCCATGACTATGAGGAGAACTCTGCTCCTATAGCTCATATGACCACAGTCCATACTCTACTTGTTGTGCCTTCCCACTAGAAGAAATCTATCATCTTTCGACGGTTCACTCATGTCATAATATAGGCAATTTTCATCATAGGTTGCATTTTACGACGGTACGTTGAGGAAAATTCAACCACCGAACAATGAGCGTCGCAAAAGCCATTTTTTTATGAACACATTTTTCACGTCATGACCTTATCACATTGGTTTTTACGTCATAGAGATTTATGATGATAGGTTTTATGTCATAATCTCACAGCCCTGCCACGTGCCATGCTGACTTGGCGCTAACATGGCAACTGGTGGAAACGTCATAAAACTGAAATTTAGTCTACTAAGGCCCATAAGAGAGGCAGGCTTCTAAAAGGCCTCAAATGTCATAAACTAAAATTTGGCCTGTTAAGGCCCATATGAGAGACATGCTTGTAACGGGCCATAAATATTATTTGGACAAATTTTTTTCAACGCGGCCCGTTTTGTTTTTAGTTTATTTTAGCCCACATATTTTTTTTTTGTCTCCAATCAGCCCATATTTTGTTTTTGGCTCAAATCAGCCCACGTAATTTCTGTCTCTAATCAGCCCAAACAACATTTTTCGGCCCATACACGGTCCAGCCCAAGCCCACAAAACAATCAGCCCACACCCTTTTTGCCAAGCATTACCAATATATGCTTTACCATGTTGCACTTTGGTCAGCCCAAACAATTGCAAATAGAAATCAGATTACAATCATCTAACAATATATAGAAAGACATTGCAATATCATTACATGTTACATTTCAATAATGACCAAAAACAAAGTAACAACAAACAGATTATAGTATTCTGTTAACACAAATTCTTATATAAAACACCTGCAGCAATCTTCTATCTGTTCCAACACATCTAGATGGGCAAAATAAAGTTTCTTCGATTTTCCAAAAAATAGGGCAAAAAATACCAGCAAAAGTTAGACAAGTCATCTAGAGACCTATGCATTAATTTGGCAGTGTAATGCAGCACAACAAATAGAAATAGATCAATAGATAGCAATAGGAATCAAAAAGTGGTAGCTGTAGCAGACCTATATACATGTACATGATCTTAGAACAAATTGTATAAAATACATATCAAAATAAACAATCTACACAATATCACGGCTGTAATGCTCAGCTAGCACTGCTGTACAAGTTTTCAATGGACAAGCTAATACTAATTCAGAATCTATTGCTGCATGAGGTACAAGTCCAAATGCTGCTCCATTATAATCATATCTCTGATTCTGATCATACAGCAGAGTTTTAAACTTTTTCAATACATTCATCAGCTCCTCGATACTATCCTGCTCAGGCAAAGAAAATGCTGCAGTATGACTCTTCAAGTAAACTAGGCAACTAAAAAGTTGGCTCAAAATAATGACAAACTTCTCTTTAAAAGGAGTCGACACAGAATCTAAGTAGCCCAGGTTGTAGAGGACCGTGACGTCTAAGAGGGGAGGTGAATTAGGCAACTTAAAAGTCTAACTCAAAACTGTTGCCACTTTTACTAACCTTAG